>ML803712.1:119322-134445 GCA_009831015.1 Picea engelmannii
CTACCAACGCCCTAGCTAGTTTATTTCCATTCTGTCTGTAAGCATATTTCAGTCATTTGTTATTAATGAAATGAAGTCTTATTTCCACTGCATCTCTGTGTTTATGTGTATTTCTATATTTCATTGTGTTCCTACATAAATCCTGATCAGTGGTATCAGAGCAATCTTCTCATTCTCGATCCTTCTTTGCATGTCCCCAACGAGGTCGGGGTATAAGGAGTTGGGGCTCAATCTGGTTGAACCTTTGCAATATCAGCCTCGCAAACCCCGACGAATTCCCATGGGGGAAGAAAAGAAAGATGAGGGAGTAGGATATCCTATCAAAATGTTGCTCGAGGAGGCCCTCAAGAAACAAAGGAATGCGATGATGGACAACTTTGCCCAGATTCTTCAACGGATTCCCACTAGCGGCGCATCGACATCCAACAGCCACTCTGGAGGAACCACTCCTTTTAAGGTACAAGTAAATTTTGACATTCCCATATTTGAGGGCCAAATAGATGCAGATTCCGTAGATATATGGTTGAATTTTTTAGAAGGATATTTCTCAGTTCATGACTTTTCCGACCGAGAAAAGATTATTTTCGCACTCCTCAAAGCTGCCCCCCATGTCAAGGACTAGTGGGAAACCTACTCGGAGCAACAGGATGAGGGAGAACCCTCTCTTTTCTCGGATGCACCCACTTGGAATTCTTTCCGAGACACCATCAATGAACAATATTATCCTGTGGGGAGCTATGAGGACAAATACATACAATGGACTACGCTGCAGCAACAAAGGGACCAAGATGTGCATGAGATGACGAATCTGTTTCATACCCTATGCACAAAATTGGGTATCAAAGATTCAGAGAAACATTTGGTGTTAAAATACCGTAGTTGTTTTCACAGATACATTCAGGAGGAAATGGAGTTCCTTGACATCTCCTCGCTTGGTGTGGCATACCGATATGCTACCAAGATTGAGTAGAAGTTCAAACAGAAGAGGCGAGACTTTGGGTCTGCAAATCAGAAGCAAGGGAAAGGCACCCCCAACCTGCAGAACAAAGGACCAAGCCAAGGCGGGGCAGCCCATGACAACCCACCAAAGCCACAAGCAAAGAACAACACCACGAAGCCAAAAAAGGACACAGGGAAGTGGTGTGAGTTCCATAAGAGCTCCACTCACAACACAAGTGAGTGTCGGGCCAAGCATTCACTGGTAGCCGAGTTGAAGGCTTCTGAATCGAATGCATGCTCCGACTCTGAATCAAAACCTGACAAGGGGAGTGATAGGGGGAAGCATATTATCGATGCGGAGCCCAATGCACTTGTTGCCACCACGAAGATCCAGAAGGAGTAACCAGAAGATCCAGAGGAGGCAAAGCGTCTCTTCCATTCTAAGATGTGGGTAAAGGGGTCCTCGTTGCAGTTCATTGTCGACAGCGGGAGCCAGAAGAAACTCATCTCGATAGAGGTCATGAAGCGGCTGGGCTTGCCGACCACAACACACCCACAACCATACACCATCGGGTGGTTGCACCAAGGATGAGACCTCCGCGTTAGTCAACAATGTCACCTTCCCTACAACAACAAGCCCTTCATGGATGAGGTATTATGTGACATTTCTCCTCTTGATGTTTCTGATGTATTATTAGGCCAACCATACTTGTGGAAGCGACATGCTATGTATGAGTCCAGGCCTCATGCTGTTATTATCACTTTGGGAAATAAGCTGTACAGGATACCGGAGATAGCACTGCCTACCACCATCTCTTTGGTTACTGCAAAACAATGGAGTGAGCTCATTTCAAAAACCAGGAAATTTGTTTTCCTGATGATCCGCCCTTAGGGAAAGAGGAAGACTGTGGCCATGACCTCTAGACAGGGCCCCGCTGCATGAAAAAAACAGATGGATAAGGTTGTGGAGGAGTACGAGGACATCTTCACCTCTCCCACAGGGGTGCCTCTACACTGCCAGGTCAAGCACCCCATCAATCTAACCCCAGTTGCGCCACTGCCCAATGGACCCATCTATCAGTGATATATTCTGGAGAATGATGAAATCAAGAGGCAGATTCAGGAGCTATTGCAGAAAGGTCACATCTGGCCGAGTTCATCGCCCTGTGGGAGCCTGATCATGTTGGTGCAGAAGAAGGATGTGACTTGGAGACTCTGCATTGATTATCGGGCACTGAACAAGATCACTGTCTAGAATAGGTAGCCGATCCCATGGATTGATGACATTCTAGACCAACTCAAGGGGGAAAAATATTTCAGCAAGATCGACTTGAAGTCTGGGTATCACCAGGTACCAATCGATCCCTCTGATGTGTGGAAGACTACATTCAAATCCAAGGAGAGCCTTTTCGAATGGTTGGTCATGCCTTTCGGGTTGACAAATTCCCCTACAAACTTCATGAGGCTAACGGATGACATCC
This sequence comes from Picea engelmannii, assembly GCA_009831015.1. Taxonomy (NCBI): domain Eukaryota; kingdom Viridiplantae; phylum Streptophyta; class Pinopsida; order Pinales; family Pinaceae; genus Picea; species Picea engelmannii. Next base: position 121,743 of record ML803712.1, read on the forward strand.
TGCGGCCATTCACCAACTCATTTGTAGTGGTGTACTTGGATGCCATTCTAATCTTCAACCAGACTTGGGAAGAGAACCTCCACCACATCCGACAAGTCCTCCAAACACTGCGGCAACACAAGTTGTGTGCCAATTTGGAGAAATGCACTTTTGGCATGACCTAGGTTCAGTATCTAGGATACATTATTGATGAGCGAGGGGTACATGTGGATCCAACAAAGCTCCAAGTCATTCAGGATTGGCCAGCCCCAACCACCCTTACAGAGCTCTGCAACTTTTTAGGTCTTGCCAATTTCTACCGCAGGTTTGTGTTGGGATTCTCTCATATCACTTGGCCCTTGAGTCAAGTCACCAAGGGAGGAGCTAAAGAAAAATTCTTTTGGTTTGAATCTCAACAGAAGGTGTTCGGGGAGTTGAAGCATCGCCTCTACTCTACACTAGTTCTCACATTACCAGACTTGCAACAACCATTTGAGATCAAGACAGATGCCTCTGACTATGCTATTGGGGAAGTCCTTACTCAACATGGACATCCAGTGGCATATCACAATGAGACACTTTATGACACAGTCCAGAAGTATCCCACTTATGACAAAGAAATGTATTCCATTGTGCAGGCTTGTCGACAATGGAAGAATTACATTTTGGGAAAGGAAACGATCATCCACACAGACCACTGACCCCTGCAGTTCATACAAACACAAGGGAAGTTGCAGAACGATCACCATCAGAAGTGGTCCACATACCTTCAACAATTTCATTTGAAAATTAAGTACAAAAAAGGCAGCACCAATAATGTTGCAGACTGCCTTAATCGGCCACCCATCGTGGTGCTAACCATTGTGCTCAACTCTTGTGGGCACAAGACTTTCGATTGGCCGCTTCTCTACACAAGTGATCCAGAATTCGGTCACACATACAATACACTCTTGGAGGGTAAGAAAGTTCCTAATTTTCACCTCCAGGATGCTCTGCTTTGTCACTTGGGACACCTTTGTGTTCCTTCAAGCGAGCCTGCCAAGATGATTTGGGAAGCGCACTACAGTCGGGTCGCTGGGCATTTCGGGGTCGAGAAAACCATGGAAGTACTACAAAAGTATTTCTATTGGCCGAACCTTCGACAAGATGTCGGGAAGTACATCAAGTCCTGCACTGCTTATGCCATTTCCAAACCGACCATCAAGAAGCAAGGCCTCTATACTCTGCTTCCTACCCCCAGTTGACCTTGGGAATCCATCTCTATGGATTACATGTCAGGCCTTCCTTCTACTAAGCATGGAAATGACTGTGTTTTTGTGGTCGTCGATCGATTCTCAAAGATGTCCATTATGATGGCCTGAAAGAAGAATATCACAACAGAAGCCACTGCTAAACGCTTCTTTGAATGAGTGTGGGTACACTTTGGAATCCCACAGTCTATCATCTTAGATCAGGATAGTAGGTTCCTCAGTACATTTTGGTCCAGCCTCTGGTCGATGCTGGACACCAAGCTCACCAAGTCCACAACTTTCCATCTGCAAACTGATGGCCAGACAGAGGTCGTCAACCGAATGATCGTACACATTTTGTGCATATACAATTCAAAGCATCCATGCACATGGGATGAGAGCCTCCCCTATGTACAACACAGCTACAACCGGGCTATCCATAGCTCAACCAACCACAACCCCTTTCAAGTGGGCTTGGGATTCTAGCCACTATGTCCCATTGACATAGCCATGCCATTTGTGGCTACTCAAGAAGATTCAACTCATGTCCAGTTTGAGGCTGATAAGGCAAACAACTTCATTGAGCACATTCAACACATCCAACAATAGGTTCATGACATCTTGGACAGAGCCAATACTAAGTACAAGTAGCGACATGATCAACATCGGGTGCCACACAACTTCCAGGTGGGTGACAAAGTGTGGCTGCATTTGCAAAAGGAGGGCCTCGCTAGACCTCACCGCAAGCTTCGTCCGCTCCAATATGGTCCATACACCCTCACCAAGGCTGTAGGGGAAAATTCCTTTGAGCTCAACATTCCACCATTCCTTGGTCTAAACCCAGTGTTCAATGTGGACCGCCTTCGACCCTACTTTCCACCTCTATTAGACACATCCGACATGGCAGAACAACTCACACCAACAGAGTTAAATCTAGACTCCATGGAACAAGCCAGAACTGATCAGATCATGGATACACAGATCAAGCACACCCGAAAACAAAGGATACTGCTATATTGAGTTGTCAAAGCAGGCCAACTCCTTCACCAAGGCAAGTGGCTCACTAGGGACCAAGTTCAGCAGAAGTTTCCTCATCTCATGGAGGAACTCAACGCAATGGGGACCATTGCTTCCTAAGGGGGGAGGAATGATACAGGTGGATATTGGTGGCCACCCATCTATTCCACTTGGACCCCCACCATTGCTTCTTTCAGTTTTTCAATTTCCACATAGTTTACTATTTTTAGCAGTTTTTTGGGTCCTGAAAGCCGTTTTGAGGCCTTAAACGACGTTTTTTGGGAAAACGGGGAGCAACATGATCTGCAACATGGATCGTAGATCATGTTTCTCACCCAAAAATTGTAGTCCCCGGATAGATATTTTTAACGAGGTATGGAACGCGTCAAACGAAGATCGTATGCCAAAGTTACGTCCCTGGGAAGTTGATATACCAACTTACCCAAACGGGGCCCATAGTCTTGGCGTTTCATATCCTAGGGTTAGGTATTTGGATGTTTAGGGTTTTCCATTATTTCTCAATAAGAATAGGCCTTCGAGCCTCATTGTAACACAGTTCAGAGGCTAGTAGCCACCACATCTCTTCTCAGAGATAAGCTACCAGTGCCCTAGCTAGTTTATTTCCATTCTGTCTATAAGCATATTTCAGTCATTTGTTATTAATGAAATGAAGTCTTATTTCCACTGCATCTCTGTGTTTATGTGTATTTCTATATTTCATTGTGTTCCTACATAAATCCAAATCATCGTGTTCTTTGATATCTACACCCTTTTGCACCGCACTGATATAGTCGATTCTTTCCACTGCTTATTGCGCCTTCTCGTACCACCTCTCCATATATTTTCACATGGCTAGTGCCATGAGGGTGTATTGTTGCAGCTCGGATATCCTTGCAGTGAACATGTGCCGTTCATTTGTGAACTTGCTGTAGGCCTCCTTAAATTCGATCCTTAGGTACACCGCGACCTGTCTGGTGTCCTGATAGTATTTCGTGAAGTGGCACACATGTTCTAGTTCCTTTAGGGCAGCTACCAACTCCTATTCATCTCTTTTGGCTTTGTCCGAGGTGTCATCTGTGATTGCTATCCCTGCGCTGATGAGTCAGACGTCTTAGCATGCTCTGTGTTGATCAGATGTGTCTTTGCAGTAATGAGGATGGAGCGATGTAAAGTGATCCTCCTCTTCTTGGTGGTTATCTAGACGATAAAATTCCTTTTCCGATCATAAGATTTGGCATGTATGTCAACTAATTCATCGACGGGTTCAAGGATCTGCTGATCTCCCCAGGTGAGTGTATTTCCCAGACTCTCGTTGGTATATACTTGTTCAAGAATGGGTTCTTGACGTTCCTCCCTGTGTTCTGAACTCCCAAAGTCTGTTTGTCGGTTATCAGGGAGTTGAGTACCGATTGAATTTGAGGCATCGAGTGTAGTCTCGGTACTTACTTGATCCTTGGTTGTTGGGACGCCGATTTATTGCTGTGGAGCCTCTTCCTTTTGTTCGTTGGATCCTAACTTGTTCTTCAGGCTGTCTGCTTGAGTTTCTGGCACATTGGGTAGCTGACTGTGTAAGACACTTTCGATTTCTTGTTCACTTTGTGGAATCCCTTGAATCTAAGAATAAAGAACTAGGGAAGATGTCTTCTCTAGCTCATTTTCCTCTTCGATACACACGGGGGTCAGAAGAGATACCTATGGGATCTCATCATCATCATATATCTTTATCATCTCGCTTAAGGATTTTGATAGACTTGTCCTCCTTAATGTTCAGACTCTCTCTGGTTGAGCCAAAACACCTGTCGGCGATCCGGTCGGTGGCCTTGTAAACTTAGGGTCGTCTAACCCAGTAATTTCATCTAGGTCTATGAATTTAGGGCCGCTTGGGCCCGTCTAACTTCTATCCAGATTGTCTGCAGGGAGCCTTGTCATGCTTATGAAGTCCTGGTCATCTTGAAGCTGATCAATTATCTGCTGCACATGCTATAACATGAGTACCCCCCTCTATCGCGCATCCTGAGCCATGGGGGTACCTCTACCTTGCACCGAGGCTACTTGTGGAATTTTTGCTGCTTCGGCCGCTACCTGAGGATTTGCTGCTTCGACAACTAGTATTTATTCTCTGGCTCTGAGGGCCTCTTGACCCAATTGTTCTATGGTCATTGCTTGTTCGTCCAGATTCATGGCTCTAAACTTGGTCATATTGGGATCGACCATCCATGCCACCACCTCATCCTAGTATTTGGCATTTTCTGTGAATATATTGTCTTCGAATTTGTCATGGGGATATGGTCAGTAGGAGGACACTTGAGAAGCATGTTTTAGGACTAGAACCTTTGGGTCGTGCTTGCAGAAACGACCAGTTTGGAATCAGAACTCCAATTGGCTCAATCCTTCTTGCTTGTCCTGAGTGGTGTCCTTCAACATGTAGAAGCCTACATGGAATCCCTACGGTATAAACACCCGTTTCTTATCTTTGACCAGGGTAGCATTGTAACCTTGCAGGATGGTCTGGTAGCAAATCTCTCCCACCACAAGCCGGCCAGGGACATGCATAGGTAAAATATGTGGTGCTCCGGTGGCGCCGAAAACCCTGATGTAGGTATCACACTCATCCAGATACTAGTGGCCAACCTTTGATATTATATTTTTGGCCACAACTGATAGTCTCAGATACTCATTCTTGAAAAGAAGAAAATATATGCATGTGATGAATTCATTGCAGATGAGGGAGTATGATTTTTTGAACCTGTTCTCCCATAAAAATATTAAATATACATGGAATGGGAGCTCTGCAACGTGCCAACTTAGGTTCATGTCGGCGAAGAAATTTCTGGCGCACATGGAATTGAACAAATATGATGCCATGTGAAAGGCTGGAGTCTCCCCTTCTTTTGGTGTCTGAGCCTGTTGTATGCAGATGCTCAATGGCATGGAAATTATGGCTCCCCAATTGAAGCCTCTCCTAGAGATAACTACTGTGTATGCTAGAGGCATCCACGCCTTCGAAAACATTGAACCATCTTTCTCCCCATACAATCGACAGATGAGTTCCATTAGGAAGATGTATGGATCTCTTAGGTTGGCCGTTTGGTACCAACCAGAGGTCTGGTTGGTGTATTTATTATCCTCTTTCCACGATGAGGCCATTATCCAGCTGGTGTCATGGCACTCGTAGAATTTCATGACAAAATCAATGTTTAGTCTCTCCTTCGGGTCTCTAATATTGTAGTACTTCTGGACCTCCACCAGAAGGAAAACTCCGACACATCCACCACTGTCATCGTTGATTAGGCACTTCTGCATGTCCATGTGGTCGATGATCCATTGTAGTAGATCTATATAGGGAAACACCAGGGTTCTTCTTGCTACCATGTGTAGGTACGACTGTTGGATGTTCGATAATACCTAGTCATCGAGCACTCTCACATCTGGGTAACTGTGCGGGATGTATTCCGAAAATTCTTCCTGGTTGATCTTCTTGAAAATTTCTCCCCAATGTGGGACCTGTGCTTGCCTCCGTGTCTCCGAAGGCCGGAGGCTGAATCAAATCCTTCTTGATGGATGTTTTAATGATTAGTTTTGGTCTTGGATCAAATTCTAACTGTTTTTCTGCCCTTTGAGAAGAGTCTTATGCTACTTCTGGTTCTTCTAGCTTGGGCGCCCTCGACGATTGCCTAGTGGTTGGTTTTCTCAAAGGCATTGTTCCTGTAATGAAAATAAATACTTTAGGGCCTGCGTACAGAGTGACACCGGAAAAAAAACAAACATATATATGAAGTGAAAACACAGAAAATCCAGACTGGTACATACCTGTAACACTTGATAGATTTGGTTGTTTGATATTCACGGGATCTCAAAATATTTTGAATTGCTTGATGTCTTCTCTGGATTCTCTGAAGATACTTTGCGTGTAGAATGGTTTCCTTTACAATGGACCAAGATAATTTAAATAGGGAATAACCTACCGCATTGTATCAACCAATTAATTCGGGTGATGAGTGGAATTCAAACAAATATTCCGCCGAATCTCTACAAATTAAATTCATCGTGGGTTGACGACGAAGGCACATAGGGTGATGTGCTCTATCAATAATTTCAAAAGAATGTTTTGATTCACACACGAAGTAGGAACTAATGCAAGATTTGGCATTAATTAACCTCTTAAAATCTAAAACGTCTCATTGTGTCGCTTTCTTAGTGGGTGGATTGGGGATCGACAATGTGTTATAAACGTTATCGTTGATATCCTTTCGCTGCAAACTTCCGAAGCCGATCAACTTCATCATATGGTGCTGATGTGTTGAACTGACTTAGAGGTGTGATTTGGACCTGAGGAACCAAAAGTGAATTGGGTTGATCTCGATCGTATGTTTTCTCTAGTCGGTCAAAGACACGTGGCGTTACAGTCTAGTGACTTAATTCGTGTATATTAGTCGGGGTCAAGGATTTCTTCAAGGTGTGCATTCTAAAATAAAATGGGTTCATCGATGCTGAAAAGGTATCAGGGATAAACTTATCGCATATTTTCCTTTGGATTAGAGTCTTCGAAAATTCACCGATGCCGAAATGCTTCGGGAATCGGTGATTGGGGATAACTCTTTAGCATGGTATCAATTTTCGTCGTGATTCAATTTTCTCTGATTTTGACAAGCATGTCAGGTATTGGCTACGACGAAATTGTTTCCTCCTTCCTAAATGTTTAATCCCTTTTCCTTTTATCGATGCTGAAGGGGATCGACTATCGACGAGGTCTGTGTGTGGTACTTGTCGTGAAACAAAACTTTCCTTTTGTCGATATCGAAGAGGATCAACACTTGGGGATTGAGGCTTTCTGAGTGTTCCCTTTTCATATCTTAATTCCTTCTGATGCTGAATCTTAAGTGCGTTGGGTGAAGTGTTTTGACTGGTAATTACTTACTTAAGTGTTAGTCCTTTTTTAATTCATGGATTTTTATAAGTTTAAACATACCTGAATAGATAATGAGAGTTAAGAGAACAAGTAAATTCAAAACATTTATCAAAAGAAAATCGAATTCATATAGAGAAAAATTAAGTGGTACCCAAAAATTTAAATTTTGACATAGGCTTTTTAGGGTGTGTTGAGTTCTCAACAAATGATGACTTACTGAGCAAAAGTAGAAACTCTGTTCCTTCCTTGGGATTGGCTGATGCGAAAGATGATTAGGGACCTAATTGGTTTTCATCAGAGCCTCTTTTACCATTGCATTTTGAATTTTCCCGATTGATGCATCTCAACTTGCCTGTGGGTTTTTTTTACCTTTATCCCACCTTCTTTTCCTGTAACCTTGACTGATGCCCCTTTTGACAAGAGTCTAGTAAAGAATTCACTGTCACTAGGCCTTTTAGTTACCCTCATTCATTTTGTACGGTGTTTGTCTGCTTCCAACGAGCATCCATAGCCCCGACGGAGTCACCCCGATGTCATAGACCTTGCTTCGCTACCAATGAGTTTCCATAGCCCTGATGGAGATATATGCATATCGTTTTCTACTGTGCGCTCATTTGATATAGTTGAATTTTGTTTCGGAAGAATTCCCTGAGCGAGCGAGAGAGGAGGACGTCTGTTATTTGCAAAATATAAGGTGGTTAAGGTGAAACTCACTATCTCTGTCTTTGAGGTGCATGTAGTCCTTTCTAGCTTACCATATTTCCCTTAAGGTTTTACCAGACCACTAAGCAGACACTTCTGCATTTCTCCAAAGTTGTTCATCTACGCAAGTTAGATAAATAATTTATTGAAACAACCGTAGGTTCCTTAGTGTTTCTTGTATTGTTTTTGATCAACGAGTTAGGAATATAGTTCGTTATGTCGCCATTTGAAGTCAACCATTGTCTTTCTAAACACAATCTTTCAAAGTTCAAAAGCACGATCGTAAAAAGATAAAACAAAAAGTATAAATGTAAAAAAGATAAATCGACGCATCAAAATGAACACAATTTTTTTTTTTTTTAATGAAAATATTGTTTCAAGGCTTGACCATTCAATGGGAGAGTGTCAGATTCTCCCCTTAGATTCTGTAGTCGATATGTGCCTAAACCAATTTTCTCGGCCACCTGGAAAGGTCCGAGCCATAGATTCTGAAATTTAGAATGTTTACCTTTATGATCATTTGCTCTGTCCCACTTCAGGACTAGGTCTCCTACTTCAAAATTATTCTCTTTAGTCTTATGTTTATGAAACCACCTTTTAACTATTTGCTGGTGGGATATGAACTTTGAATTAACTTTCTCCCTTTCTTCTTCTAACATGAGCTGAGTGTCAATTCTTTGTTGTAAGATTAATGAAGGTTTCCCTCTAGACTCCTGAGCAAGTTGAAGAGATTGAAAATAAAGCCCATTCGGGAGAATGGCTTCCTGTCCTTATACTAGAATGTATGGGGAATTCCCTATAGATTCCTTGGGTGTAACTCTATCTGCCCATAAGGCGTTATGGAGTAGGTTATGCCAATTTCTATGGTTGTCTGCAACCGTTTTCTTTAATATTCTTACCAGGTTTTTATTAGTTGATTCCACCACTGCTTTTCCCCATGGATAATAGTTTGTAGAGTATCTAGTTATGATTCCATTATCTAGAGAAAACTCTGTTAATAGGGTGGAAGACAAGTACGTTGTGTTATCAAAGACAAGGATAGAAGGGACACTGAATCTTGTGATTAATTGTTGTTCTAAGAATTGGATTACCACATTTTCGTTTACATGAGTCAAGGGGATGGATTCTGCCCATTTTGTGAAACAATCAATGGCAGTAAGTATGTACTTATGCTATTTTGAAGAACTTGGTGTAATTTCTCCTATGATATCTAACCCCCATTGCTCAAAAGGTCTAGAAACAACCACTGGTTGGAGCGGGACAACTGCTCTCTTCTCTCTCCCAGTGCTTATTTGACAAGTTTTACAGTTTATAACATATGTGTGAGCGTCTTTGAACAAGGTGGGCCAGTAATATCTAGCTCTTAGTATCTTATGAGCGGTGGTGTCTCCTGCAAAATGTCCACCTGTAGGACCATCTTGGATTTCCTTCAGAACCTTGTTCGCATCTTCACGTTCGAGACATATTAAAAGTACCCCATCAGAATTAACCTGGAAGAGTACCGAATTTATGAGGCGATATTGTGCAGATTTTAACCTAAGAGTTCTCCTTTCCCTAAGGTTTAGGTTTTCTGGGAAATTCCCATGATGCAGGAGATAAGTCAATTTCTCATACCAAGACTCTTGTCCCGGGGAAATGTATGAAGCTTCATCACACCATAATGCCATTTCATTTCCCATCCTCGGTCTTCATTTACTTGGTCTTAAGCTTTAGCTGCCAGTTTACATAACCCTTGTCCTTTAACCAATTTAACAGGTTTTATATCTAGATCAAATTCTTGGACTACTGCCATCCAATTCCCTCTTCTTTCCCCCATGTCCTATTGAGTAAATAGGGATTGGACTGCGGGGTGAGGCACGATTACTTTGGTATGGTTCTTGAGGATGTAAGATCTGAAATGTTTTATAGCCTTATAAACCACATAAGCCTGTTTATCTATAGAAGGATAATTTAGTTCGACACCTTGGAGGTTAGTGCTCATGAATGATACTGGGGCTTCATTTTTTTCATCATCCATCTGAGTTAATACTACGGCTAATGATTGGTAGGAGGCGAAAGTATAGAGGAAGAAATCTTTGTTGAAATCAGGACATCGCAACACTGGGGCTTGAGAGATTCTAGTAGTAATGTTACTAAAATCCTTCTTTCGTTCATCATCCCACTTAAACTCAACATCCTTATGAATAATGTTTTGTAGCAGTTTGATAGTTTCCATGAAATCGGGGGTGAATTTCCTCACAAAATTTATTTTCCTGAAGAACGACTGCATAGCCTTTTTGTTGTGAGGTAATGAAAGTTGAGATATAGCCTCACTTCTTTCTGGGTCTATGCAGATGCCTTCTTGAGATATAATGTGGCCTAACAACTTACCTTCCTCGAAACCGAAAATAGTTTTCTTAGGGTTTAAGGATATGTTGTATTTCCTACAGCTTTCGAAAATTTGGGTTAAATATTGGATGTGATCTTCTCTGTTCTTTGAATACACAGTCACATCGTCCAAGTAGACTACTACACACTTTTTGATTAATTCCCAAAATTCTATGTCCATAGCCCTCTGGAAGGTTTCCCCTACATTGATTAACCCAAAGGGCATGCATTTATAAGCAAAGGTTCCCCACTTGGTTCGGAAGGAAGTTTTTAAACGGTCTTCCTCTGAAACCAGAACTTGGTTGTAACCTGAGAAACCATCCAGTAAGGAGAAAATATTAGAGCCCGACACGGTCTGCAAGAGTTTCTCCATCGGTGGGACTAGGTAGTTGTCCTTTTCTGAAGCTCTGTTAAGGTTTCTAAAATCTACGCATAAGCGGATCTCCCCAGGATTTTTTCTTACAGGAACCAAATTTGCTACCCATGTAGAATGTCTAACTTGGAAGATGATTTTGGCATCTAACAATTTCTTTAATTCCTCACACATGAGAGGTTCCAGGGATGGGTGGTATTTTCGGAGCTTCTGTTGGAAGAGTTTTATTTCGGGCTTTAAAGGGATAGTGTGTTGAATGATACAGGTATCGTAATTTTTCAGATCTCATTAAGACCACACAAAAACATCTTGATACTGTTTGAAAAGTTTGAGATAAGCCTTCCTTTCTATTAGCACTCTGTAATTTACCCAAGGATGAGGAGGCAATCACTGAGGTAACATCAAACTACTTAGAGTCAAGGGTCTAGCTCTCCAAGAATTAGAGAGGGCTCTCTCTGTATGATATAACTCTATTTGAAGGGATGTTAGGCTAGTTATTACTGTGCATAGGTTTTTTTCTGGATTTGGTATATTTGGGAGATTGAAAACTCAAATTTACATTGGGTCATGGGGCCTACCTTTCTGAAAATGGATCTATCTCAGGTTTATAAGATTGTCTCCACAGGGCATGCTAGAAAGACCGCTGGATCAAATTGAATCAAATGAAAGTGAAGGAGAGTAAAATAAGGGAAAGTCCATCAAGCAGAGGAGCAACTAAGAATTCCTATGCTCAACTTCAGACGAAAACATGCAGATCATTAAAAGACCAGAAACAGAGTGCACAAAAACAAATTATGTTCTTAATATTTCTTTTAATGATTAGATCAGGGAAAACATGAAATGGATCTACAGAGTAAGAAAACAGTTACCCAGAGAGGAAAAACATCACCAGGGAGTCTAACACAAGAATCCTGCAGATACAACTTTTTATTTCTGGAAGATCATTTGGAAAATTACAAAGTATCCCCTATGGGGCATGAATCAAAAGCTCAACAATCAACCCTTGCACATTTGACTCATTGAAATATATAGAAAATACTCTCCCTAGGATCAGGAGGTCAAATTCAACTACCTCAACCAAAAATAGAAATAAAATACCTGAAAATCGTGAACTGTCTGCCATGAAAGACAGACCGAACTGCTGAAAAAAGGGGTCAACTCAGACATCTGTTTCTCCTCAACGATGACATCTATGTATAAACTTAAAGAGTTTATTTTATATGAGAATGTGATGGACAAAAAACTCTTTCGGTTTTTCCAAATTCATCTCCAGCTCGCCAAAACAGCTCCCGCAAAATCATGACTGAAAAAGGAACAAGGAAAAATTGAAAAATGGGGCTCAAAGATGGCTTCGATTATCCCAACTTCTAGCAACTGTGTAAATTCTCTAAGAGTTTTTTGTTCTTCATCCCATTCTGAACAAAAACCTCTCTTCGATTTGTAAAATTCGTTCCCATTTTCCCGAAATCCTTCTCAGAAGTCAAATAGGTAAAACTGGAAAAATGGTTTTATTGGGAAAAGCGGTTTTTAGAGGGGTAGGTGGTTTACTCGGACCCCCCTGGGATGGTTAGTGGTATTGGGAGGGGGGGGGGGTCCGAGTTCACCATGAGGTGACACTTGTCCCTCCCAATACCACTAAATCGGACCCCTTGGTGTTGATGTGACGTGAGGGGGGGTCTGAGTTGTACGGGCGAAATATAGTGGGTTAAACTTAGGATTGGTTTAGTTTTTCAGTTTTTAATTTTATGTTTTGTTTATTTATTTTTTGATTTATATTTTTTATTATTGTTTTGTATTTGTTTCGTTTTTGTTTTTCTTTATTGTTTTGATTCACATGTTTTATGTTTTATTTTATTTTTAACTTGATGATGATGATGATGATGATGATGATTAACATCCACTAAGACCTAATTGGTCTATTAGACCTTAAGAGGGTAAGTGATTAATTGTGATTCTTTAGAATTTTGTTTTTGTGCTCGAAAATCATTAAGAGAAGCTTTCCAAGATCACCATACTTTTGTTGAGTTAAGAGGTTAGGAAGGTTGGTAGTGTGATCGATATTTTGAAAATGAGATCTAATATGGGTATAGGCTGGACAATCTAAGAGAAAGTGCTTTTCATCTTCAA
>ML803712.1:139754-151202 GCA_009831015.1 Picea engelmannii
TCGCCCGATGCACATGACACATAGAGCACTACTAGAGGGATCGTCAGACGCAGTTGTCATATCTGACGCGCCCACACACACACATGCAAATAATATAACACATACCCAACATTCTCCCGCTTGTTGTTTTCTTTGCATCCAGGGGTCCGAGAGATTATATAGTCAACAATCCTGGGAAACAATGCCCATTGTTACTCTACACCATGAGAACTTTTTTGTGCTCACAGAATTTTTCAATGAATATGCAACATTCTTCAAAGTGTCAACCTTTTCCAGCAACACCTTCTTTTCCTCAAACATGTCTCTCACAAAGTGATACTGAACATCAATATGATTTGTATTTGAATGATAAGCTAGGTTCTTTGCCAGGAATATTGCACTCTGACCGTCACAATCTAATCTCACTGCTTGTTGTACCAAACCAATACCTGAACACAATCTTTGTAACCATACTGCTTCCTTTCTTGCATGAGTGGCTTCCATGTATTCAACTTCTATAGTTGAGAGTGCCACTACAACCTGTCTTTTGCTCATCCAACTGATTTCTCCTCCAAATAGGTGAAACACATACCCACTTGTAGATCTTCTATGATCCATATCTCCATCCCAGTCTACATCAACAAATCCATGTATGTCCACCACTCTGTCCAATCCTGGTCTTCCTTGGTAGCACAATCCATAACTGGTAGTGCCATGAAGATACCCAAAGACCCTCTTTACTGATGTCCAATGCTCCTTCCCTGGTTTTGACATATACCTTCTCAAAACTCCCACTGCATGTGCAATGTATGGTCTAGTACAGACCATTGCATACATCAAATTTCCAACTGCACTGGCATACGAAACATGGGACATGTCCTCTTCTTCTTCCTGTGTCTTGGGACACTGATCTACAGATAACTTTACACCTATAGGAATAGGAACCTTGAACGATTTACTTCCATTCATATTAAACCTATGCAATATTGTCTCAACATATTTCCTATGATTTAACCAGAGTTTCCTGTTTGCATGATCTCTTTTAATCTCCATTCCAAGAATGAAGTTAGCAGCACCAAGATCCTTCATGTCAAATTTGGAGGATAGCTGCGATTTCACCTCCTGGATAACATCCATGTTATTTCCTACCAACAACATGCCATCAACATACAACAGTACATAAATGAAGTGATTACCAACCTGCTTGGAATATACACAGTGATCAACCCTGCTTCTTAAAAATCCCAATTCAAGGATGTATGTGTCAAAATTTTGGTACCACATCCTAGGTGATTGCTTCAGACCATATAGTGACTTCTTTAGCTTACAAAGCAACTCTTTCTTTCCCTTCACTACAAAGCCTTCTGGCTGCTTCATGTAGATTTCTTCTTCCATATCTCCATGTAGGAATGTTGTCTTCACATCCATCTGTTCCACTTCAAGATCAAAAGAAACAACAATAGATAAAAGAAATCTAATAGAAGTTAACTTAGCAACAAGAGAAAAAATCTCACCAAAGTCAATTCCCTCTACCTGGGAATAACCTTTTGCTACTAACTGAGATTTGTATTTCTCCACTTTACCTTGTGCATTAAAATTCTTCTTAAACAACCATTTGCTACCAACAGATTTTCTTCCAGCTGGCAACTCAACTATATCCCATGCCTCATTCTTATCCAAGGCATCCATTTCTTCAACCATGGCCTTCTTCCAGAGTTTACTATTCTCTGAATTCACTACTTCCCTGACAGTTCTGGGATCATCATCAGTAATGGATAAATCAAAATTGGAACGGAAATCAGGTGGACTATACCTTTCTGGTTGCCTTTTATCTCTCACTGATCTCCTCAATACTGGGGTAGGAGGTTCTTATTCTTCTTCTTCTACTTCCTCTTCTTCAGATGATTTAGATTTTGCATCATCCAACTCAAGCTCTATTTTCTCAGGTTCGTCTTGCGTTGGTAGGAATTCTTGTTCAGACACATATTTTACCTCTCTGAACACAACATATCGACTGTAAACAATCTTCTTGGTTTCTGGGTTCCAAAGTTTATAACCTTTCACACCATCTTTATAACCAATAAAGATACACTTTTCAGCCTTTTTATCCAGCTTACTCCTATTTTCCTTTGGTACATGTACATAAGCATCACAACCAAACACTCAAATATGTTGAAGAGAGGGTTTCTTTCCAGACCATACCTCATGTGGAGTTTTATCATCCAACGCTGATGGAGGCGATTGATTGACCAGGTAACATACTGTACCCACTGCCTCTACCTAGAATTCTTGTCCTAACCCGACACCACTGAGGATGCTCCTTGATTTTTCCATCAGTGTCCTATTCATCCTTTCTGCAACTCCATTCTGCTGAGGAGTGTATGGACTAGTCTTCTGCATTGCTATACCACACTTCTTACAGAATTCTTCGAATTCGTTTCCACATAATTCTCCACCATTATCTATTCTCAATACCTTTATTTTCTTCTCTGTCTGATTTTCTACCAGAGCCTTAAACTCTCTAAATTTATCAAATACCTCAGATTTCTTTCTAAGAAAATAAATCCATGTGTTCCTTGAATAATCATCTATGAATGAAACATAATACACAAATTTACCTAGGGATGGAACATGAACAGGTCCAAACACATCACTGTGTATCAACTCTAAGATCCCCTTTGATATTGTAGCACCAGATGGGAATCTTACTCGATTATGTTTACCATATATGAAATGTTCACATAAATCAAAATCCAGAGTGCAATTAGACATACCTTCAACCGTACCTTTATCGTGTAGTGTTCGGAGGCCCTTTTCTCCAATATGTCCCAGTCTTTGATGCCACATCATGGTCTTCTTTCCAGGGACAATATTGGTCTTGTCTTCTTTATTTCTCTGTCCAGGGACAACAGAACTATTACACCCATTAGTATAAGTGCTTCCTAGCAACTTGTATAGAGTTCCACACCAAACTCCCCTCATCAACACCATTGCTCCTCGTACCATCTTGCAAGTGTTCCTTCCAAATAAAGTATCCACTCCTACATCATCCATCTTGCTTACAGATATTAGGCTCTTGGCTAGTTTTGGAATGTCCAGAACCCCAGGGAGAGTTCTAATCCTTCCATCTTTTAGTAGCAACTTAACCCTTCCACGTCCCAAGATTTTTGTTGTCAAGTCATCTCCTAGGAATACATCACCACCATCATATTTTTCATATTTAGAGAACCAATCCCTGTGAGGAGTCATATGGTATGACACACCTGAGTCGATCAACCATACATCATGGTATGCAGTGTACTTGTAGATGCCAGGTAAACATCACCTCCTTCTTCAGTGGAGGTTTTCACCTCTGTGGAAGAGGTACTATCAGATCCCTTTGGTTTATCAACCTTCTTAGACTTGCAATCTTTCTTATAATGCCCTGTTTTACCACACTTCCAGCATTTCCTCAAATATTTTCCTGGATACTTAGATCTACCTATAGATTTAGATCTCCCCCCTGAAGGTTTACTAGGATTCATGTCTTGGGTACGACCTCTTACAAATAAAGCATCTATGCTATGAATATTCATGCTTTTCCATCTCATCTCTTCAGATAACAAGGATGAAACTACATCCTCATACTTCAATGTAGATTGAGTGGTACTACCAATTGCTACAACCAGATTATCCCAAGAGTCTGGCAAAGAACATAACAAAGTAATACACTTATCTTCTTCTGCAATCATAATATTAACAGAGACAAGTTGACTTACCAGAGTATTAAATGCATTTAGATGTTCTGTCACAGAATCTCCATCTTCCATTCTAAGATGATACAACTTATTTCAAAGAAACAACTTGTTTACCGGGGACTTTGATTGATACAAATTCCCCAACTTATTCCATAGTTCCTTGGATATATATTCTCCCAAGACATTCAACAAAAATGAATCTACCAGGCATAGTCGAATAGTACTCCTTGCTCTTCTATCCAACTTCTCCCAATCTTCCTTCGACATACCAGTAGTTGGTGTACTAGTAGTTTGTGTACTAGTAGGTTGTGTACCAGTAGCCTGTGTGTTAGTAGACGGTGTACAAGTAGCCTATGTACCAGGATCCACAATGATCCATTGTTCTTTGTCTACAAGAAGGTACTCCATATTGAGCTTCCATAACTCAAAGTTTTTACCATTGAAATTCTCTATCTCGATTCTAGATGAGCTCGCCACTCCTCTTTCTATACTCGAATCTCCACTGAAAAAGATCCCACTAAACCTAGGTTTATCACAAATCCAAGATAAACTTGATCTATCAAGACAGAGCCAAACCCTCAACAACAAAGGCGTCCCTCTGAAGCCAAAAATGAGCTCTGATACCACATGTAAGTTTTAAACCTCTGAAGTAAAGAAATGCATATAGATTTTTAAGAAAAACAAAATTTAATCAATGGCTCATACACAGAGTACACAGATATTTTATACCGGAAACCCTCAACCGAGAAAACCTTTCTTATATTCATTATATCAAATTTCACCATTCACTATACAATATATACAATGTTTTTAGGTATTCCGTAGATGCCAAAACCCTAATCCCTAAAACTGGGATTATACTTAATAAACCACTAAAAATAGAAAAATCATCTAAAAATAGCAAAAATTGCCCAAAAAAAAATTTCGGGGCACTGCACCGGGCTACCGCCCGTTGCCGAACGCTGTGCGTAATTAGGGGGGTCATACCTCCCCCCCTAGGACCCCCCTAGGAAATATCCCAGTGCACACGACACACATCGCGCTGCTAGAGGGATTGTCAGATGCAGTTGTCATATCTGACACGCCCACACACACACATGCAAAGAATATAACACATACCTAACAATCTTCTCTTACTTCAACCACTTGATGAACAAATCTTCGTAGGTGTTGGTGTATGGGAATCTATGATGTTCCATCGAGGCCGAGTGAATCTCTCTGATCTCTATCGCATGCGCTTGATACTTGACTATAGTGGCACTTAATTGTTGCAACATAGCCTGACCTTTGATCAGGTGCTCCATAAATTGTCGCACCTGACTTGGTGCCATGTCTGCCACCTTTTCTATTTCTTCAGTCCATGATGAGTCTTGACTATGTTGCGCAAGTCGACAAAGTTTTCAGGTGTGCCAAACTCGGGGAGGCCTATATCCTTCGTTGCCTTTTTGATTTTGACCCAGATCTTTTCGCACTTGGCCCATTTTTCTTGAATCTCCCGAGCTATTTTTGCTCAATACTCAGTCTATTTTTTGATATGGTCGATGCTTCTTTCCCTAACACTCGGATGCCATGTTCTTCGACATCTCATCCCTATTGCACCACGCTGATATAGTTGATTATTTCCACTACTTGTTGTGCCTCTCGTACCACCTATCCATATTTTTTCACGTGGCTAGCCATGAGGGTGTCTTCTTGCAACTCGGCTATCCTTGCGGTGAACAAGTTCCGTTCATCTGTGAACTTGTTGTAGGCCTATTTAAATTTGCTCCTTAGGTACACCGTGACCCTTGTGGTGTCCTGATAGTATTTCTCTAAGTGGCACATATGTTCTAGTTCCTTTAGGGCGGTGACCAACTCCTCTTCATATATTTTGGCTCTGTCCAGGGTGGCATATGTGATTGCCATCCCTACACCGATGAGTTCAGACGTCTTAGCATGCTCTGTGTTGATCAGATGTTCCTCTGTAGTGATGAGGATGGAGGGATCTAAAGTGATCCTCCTCTTCTTGGTGGTTCTCTTGATGATAGCCTTCCTTTTCTGATCATAAGATATGGCATGTATGTCGTCTACTTCATTCACGGGTTTGGGGATCTACTGATATCCCCAGGTGATTGTATTTCCTAGACTCCCGATGGTATATATTTGTTCAAGACTGTGTTCTTGAACTTCTTCCCTATGTTATGAAGGGTCAGACTCTATTTTTCGGTCATTATGGATTTGAGTACTGATTGAATTTGAGGCATCGGGGGTAGGCTCAGTACTTACTTGATCCTTGGCCATCAGGACGTCGATTTCCTACTGTGGAGCCTCTTCATTTTATTTTCCAGATCCTGGCTCGTCCTTTGGGTTGTCCACTTGAGTTTCTGGTGCATTGGGCAGCTGAGTGTGTAAGACACTTTTGATTTCTTGTTCACTCTGTGGAATCCCTTGAATCTGAGAATCGAGAACCGAGGAATATGTATTCTCTAGCTCTTTTTCCTCTTCAATATGCATGGGGGTCACAAGGGATACGTCTGGGCTCTCATCATCATCATATAGATTTATCAAATCACGTAAGGGGTTTGATGGAATTTTCCTCCCTGATGTTATGACTCTCTCTGGTTGAGCTGAAACACATGTCGTTGTAAACTCAGGGTCATCTAACCCAATAATTTCATCCAAGTCTATGAATTCAGGGTCGCTTGGGCCCGTCTGAATTCTATCCGGATTGTCTGCAGGGATCCCTATCATGATTATGAGGTCCAGGTCATCTTGCAGCTGATCACTTATCTACTACACATGCTCTAACATGAGTAAACCCCTCTCCCGCACGTCCAAAGCCATGGGGGTACCTCTACATTGTGTTGGGGCTACTTAGGGAATTTCTACTGCTTTGGCCGCTACCTGGGGAACTGCTGCTTCAAACACTATCATTTCTTCTTTGTCTCCAAGGGCCTCTTGAACTGATTGTTCTATGGTTGTTTCTTGTTCATCCAAACTCATGGCTCTGAACTTGGTCATCTGGGGATAGGCCATCTGTGCCACCACCTCATCCCAGTATTAGGCATTTTCTGTGAATATATCGTCTTCGAATTTGTTGTGGGCATATGGCCAGCAGGAGGACACTTGAGAAGCATGTTTTAGGACTAGACCCTTTGGGTTGTGCTTGCGGAAATGACCAGTTTGGAATCATAACTCCAATTGGCTCAATCCTTCTTGCTTGGCCTGAGCGATGTCCTTCACCATGTAGAAGCCTACATGGAATCCATACGGTATAAATGCCCGCTTCTTATCTTTGACCAGGTTAGCATTGTAACCTTGCAGGATGGTCTGGTAGCATATCACTCCCACCACAAGCTGACCAGGGACATGCACAGGTAAAAGATGTGGTGCTCAGGTGGCGCCGATAGTCTCAAACACTCTTTCTTGAAAAGAAGAAAATAGATACGTGCGATGAATTCATCGCAAATGAGGGAGTAGAATTTTTTTTACCCGTTCTCCCATAAAACGCTGAAATATACATGGACTGGGAGCTCTGCGATGTGCCAACTTAGGTTCATGCCAATGAAGACGTTTTTGGCGCACATGACATCCAACAAATATGATGCCATGTGAAAGGCTGGAGTCTCCCCTTCTTTTGGTGTATGAGCCCGTTGTATGTAGATACTCAACTGCTTGGAAATGATGGCTCCCCAATTGAAGCCACTACCAGAGATATATATTGTGTATGCTAGAGGCATCCACGCCTCCGAAAACATAGAACCATCTTTCTCCCCGTACAATCGACATATGAGTGCCATTAGGAAGATGTATGGATCTCTTAGATTGTCCGTTTGGTACCAGTTGAAGGTCCGATTGGTGTATTTATTATCCTCTCACCACCATGAGGCCATTACCTAGATGGTGTCATGGCACTCGTAGAATTTCATGAAAAAATCAGTGTTTAGTCGCTCCTTCGGGTCTTTAAGATTGTAGTACTTCTGGACCTCCACTGGAAGGAAAAATCTGACACATCCACCATTGTCATCATTGATTAGGAACTTCTATGTGTTCGTGTGGTCGATGAGCAATTGCAATAGATCTATACAGGGAAACAATGGGGTTCCTCTTACTACCATGTGTAGGTACGACAATCGAATGTTCGAGAATACCTGGTCATCGAGCGCTCTCACATCCAGGTCATTGTGTGGGATGTATTCCAAAAATTATTCCCAGCTGATATTCTTGAAAAGTTCTCCCCAATGTGGGAGTGTCGTCTTGGCCCTTGTTCTTGCCTCCATGTCTCCAAAGGCCAGAGGATGAATGAAATCTTTCTTGGTGGATGTTTTAATGGTTGGTTATGGTCTTGGAGAAAATTCTAATAGTTTTTTTGCCCCTGGAGAAGAGCCTTCTCCTTCTTTCGATTCTTTCAACTTGGGCACCCTCGATGATTGCCTAGTGGTTGGTTTTATTGGAGGCATTGTTCTTGTAATCAAAATCAATCCTTTAGGGCCTGCGTACAGAGTGACACTGGATAAAAAACGTATATATAAAGTGAAATCACAGAAAATCCAGACTGGTACATACTTGTAACACTTTCTAGACCTGGTTGTTTGATACTCACGGGATCTCAAAAGATTTTGAATTGCTTGATGGATTCTCTGAATGCTTTGAATCTCCTTTGTGCGTAGAATGGTTTCCTTTACAATGGCCCAAGAGAATTTAAACGGGGAAGAAATTACCGCATCGTATCAACCAATTAATTCAGGTGATGAGTGGAATTCAAACAAATTTGTCGCTGAATCTCTTCAAATTGAATTCATCATGGGTTGACGACGGAGGCACGGAGGGTGATGTGCTCTATCGATAATTTCAAACAACTGTTTTGATTTGCACATGAAGTAGCAACTAATATGAGATTTGGCATTAATTAGCCTCTTAAAATCTTAGAATCTAATCGCTAAAACGTCCCATCGTGTCACTTTCTCAGTGGATGGATCAGGGATCGACGATGTGTTATGGACGTTATCGTTGATATCCTTTCGTTGCAAACTTTTGAATCATATGGTGCTAACGTGTTGAACTGACTCAGAGGTGTGATTTGGACCTGAGGAACCAAAAGTGAATCGGGTTGATCTTGGCTGTATGTTTTCTCCGATCCTTCAAAGACATGTGGCGTTACAGACTAGTGACTTAATTTGCGCATATTAGTCGGCGTCAGGGATTTCTTCAAGTTGTGTGTTCTAAAATAAACTGAGTTCCCTGATGCCAAAAACCCATCGGGGATCGATGATTGAGGATAAACTTATCATGTATTTTCATTTGGGTTAGAGTCTTCAAAAATTCATCGATACCGAAATGCTTTGGGAATCGGTGATCGGGAAAAACTCCTTAGCATGGTCGCAATGTTCGTCATGATTCAGTTTTCTCTGATTCCGACAAGCGTGTCAGGTATCGGCTTTCGGCAAAATCGTTTCCTCCTTTCTAAAATTTTACTCCCTTCGCCTTTTACCAATGACGAAGGGGATCAACTATCGACGAGTTTTGTGTGTGATACTTGTCATGAAACAAAACTTCCCTTTCACCGATACCGATGAAGATCGACACTCAACTATTGAGGCTTTCCAAGTGTTCCATTTTCATCTCTTAATTCCTTTTGATGCCAAATATTAAGCGTGTTGGGTGAAGTGTTTTGACTGTTAATTACTTACTTAAGCATTAGTCCTTTTTTAATTGATGGATTTTCATAAGGTTAAACATACTTGAATAGCTAATGAGAGTTAAGAGAACAAGCAAAGTCAAACAAATTATCAAATGAAAATCGAATTCAGACAGTGCAAAATTAAGTGGTACCCAAAAAGTGAAATTTTGACATAGGCTTTTTAGGGTGTGTTGAGTGCTCAACACAATCATCATTTTTTTTGCCTATTTGGCCAAATGAATAGATTGTAATATCTGGAGCATATGAATTCCATTTGAGCCTGTTCAAGTTGCGTTGGGTTTGTATCAACAAGGCCTACGCACACGTCTGTTTTGAAGAGATTTGAGAACTTTGATTTTTAGGCCTTTCTGAGCCCCATAAAGCTCCTGGATCCAATTCTGGATCATCAAGGGAGTCTTAAGTCAATATGGGAATGTGGTATGATACAAATCAATGAATTTGAAGGATAATGAAAGACTCTATGCTACACATGACTTGGAATTGGCATCCATAGTGCATGATTTGAAGATGTGGCGACATTATCTCATGGGTAAAATATTTTAGCTGAGAACATACCACTGTGGTTTGAAGTATTTGTTTGGACAACCAAGTTTGAATGTCATATTAATCAGGTGGTTAGAGTTCCTCAGTGAGTATTACTTTGACATAAATCATATCACAGGAAAAAAGAAGAAAGTGGATGACACACTCAATAGGAGGATGCATGAGATAATTCCTACAACCATTAGCATCTACTAGATACATTTGCGCTACAGAATTTTGGAAGTTACCAAATTAGATCTATGCCATATGGATTTAAGTGTGACTTTACAACAAGGTATGTAAAAACTAAAGTTTTAAGGTTATGAGTTAAGAGAGGATGTGATCCTCATGTATAGATGCAGAGTCTTCATGCTGAATGATCAAGAGTTGAAGAACCTGATTTTGTTAGAGATTCATAAGTTTCCTTATGTTGGACATCCAAGTTACCAGGTTACCAGAAGACCATTTCCATAGTCAAGAATCAATACTTTTGGCCATGTATGAAAAATGAATTTGCATATTTCACTGTGAGATGTCCCGAATGTCAAAAGGTCAAGGATGGGCACAGACATAAACTGGTCTGGTGCACCCTTTTCCCATTTCTAGGTGGAAGTGGGAAGTGGTGACCATGGAATTTATAACTAAGTTTCCTAGGACTGCTAAGAAACATGATTTTATTATGGTAATAGTGGAAAATCTTAATACATATTCACATTTTGTTCTAGTGAAGTCAGTGCACAAGGAAACCGACATTGTTGAGATATAAATGTGCGAAGTTGCTAAGTTGCATGGTGTTCCTAAGATAATTGTGTTTGATAGAGATTCAAAGTTCACCTAAAACTTTTGGAAAAGGTTATTCAAGGGATTTGGAGCTGTTGGTTGTGGAGCCTGATTATCTTCCTGATTTAGAGGTCTTTTACTTTCAGCCGTGTTTATACCCCATGAAGTATTTACACCCCAGAAGTATGTACACTCTTCCATGCAGGGGAGTGCAGAGGGGTCCGGGGGGATATTGTAATTTCATTGTAAATCTGGACCGTCCATTATAAGGTCACAGATCTAACGATAGAGATTATGTTAGGGTTTTTTTCCCAGAAGGCAACCCTCTTTTATGAGGGAAATGTATTGCGGCTATAGAGGTTGGCAAGTATTATATTCTGAGAGAGGAGACTATGAGAGAAAGAAGAGGAAGTTACAGCGGATTTTGTTGTAGGTTGTATCCCTTCATTTTGCTGGATAATAATAAAGAAAGGACCTGGCAATTTCTCTGGTGGACGTAGCCCACACTGGGTGAACCACGTAAATCTGTGTCTCTCTTGTATTGTGTATCTTCTATGTTTTATTTCTGCATTTTTATTTATTTTATTGCTCCGCGGTCCTGTTTTTATAACAACTGGTATCAGAGCGTAAGGTAACTCGCAGGAAAAGAGGGTTCCTGGTTCGAGTGGGAGCAATGTCGGAAGATGGAAAGTTTAGGGTTGAGAAATTTAACGGCCAAAACTACCAGTTATGGAAGATGCAGATGGAAGA
>ML803712.1:234545-254519 GCA_009831015.1 Picea engelmannii
TCATGCTAATACACTTTCAAGTGTTGTTTTTCTTTCATTCTAGTGGATTATTTTAGTTTTGTTTAATAGTCAACATTGATACTTTTATCCATAAACTACTAGATACATTTGTAGGAGTTATTGTTCTTCTATTTTAGTGGATTATTTTAGTTTTGTTCAATAGTCAATGTTGATACTTCTATCCATAAACTATTTGAGCAAGCAGGTAAGTTGCAGTTCATGAAAAAAACATACTTTTCATTGGATAAGTGGTTTTCTCTATTAGAAACATCACTATGCAATGTCACCTAGGGTGGACTCTCCCATATGTTGCATTGCTACAAGAGGATGCATGTTGACAATTTATCGAACATAGGTTACCATTTTTAAATCAAATTTTTTAATCATCTCCTTGGTGGTTGGCGATATGTGTGTTAGGATATTCCATGCTTATATGCACATGTTGGAGCTTATAATGACTCTTCATTCTATTATATTGTTTCTTTCTTTTCCACCCATAAGTGTCGAGTTCCATGTCCCTGGATTTCTATAGCAAGTAAGTTATAACTCACAAAATTTAAAAAATGCAGCCTTTATTGGTTGAGCGGTCTACTCCATTTGAATATTCACATTGAAGTAATTTCAAGAGTGGTCTCTCCCATGAATTTCATTTCCATAAGAGCGTGCTTGTTGATGAATTTCTGAATAGACTATTTTCCTGATGAAACACTTCATAGAAGATGCATGAATATGTCAAAAATTGTGAATTGAATCTTAGGCGACTAGTGGCCTATGTATAAGAATTTATCATGCCTAGATACAGATGTGGGAGTTGACGGATCTCCATTTTAGTGCATCATTTTATTTTTTCTACCAAAGAGTGTTAAGCCCCATGTCCTTGAACTTATCCAACAAGTGAGTTATAACTCAAGAAAAAAAACAAATGAATCTTCTATTGGATTAATAGTGTGCTTCATTATAATTGTTACCACACAAAAAAAATTAGAGGTGTACTCTCCCACCTGTTGTGCTGCCATGAAATGTTGTTTCCTGACAATTTTCAATTTTCTAATTGAAAGATTTTCTAAGTGAAACACTTCACAGAAATTGTATTAGCAAGTTGACTTTATGAACTGAGACTGGGTTAATGGTTAGTGGTCCACATAGTAGTCATGCCTAGATACATATGTGATGGATGATGGTTCTTCATTTTGTAGCACCATTTGATATTTTTCCACCCGTAATCCTTTTTATCAAAGTTATTAAAACATCTTTCATGTCTAGGGTTCATATGATTTTCTGAGTGAAACACTTCACATAAATTGTATTAGCAAGTTGACTTTATGAACTGAGACTAGGTTAATGGTTAGTGGTCCACATAACAGTCATGCCTAGATACATA
Source organism: Picea engelmannii (assembly GCA_009831015.1). Classification (NCBI taxonomy): domain Eukaryota; kingdom Viridiplantae; phylum Streptophyta; class Pinopsida; order Pinales; family Pinaceae; genus Picea; species Picea engelmannii. The sequence goes on from ML803712.1 coordinate 235,927, forward strand.
TGTGAGGGATGATGGCTCTTCATTTTTTTGCACCATTTGATATTTTTCCACCCATAATCCTTTTTATCAAGGTTATTAAAACATCTTTCATGTCTAGGGTTCATATGCTTATAGACACTAGTTTCTCTATTAAGCATGAGTATTTGCAAGATGAGGTGAATTATCATTTTGGAACATGAGCTCAATAGAAAGGATGAAATTGGAAAGAAATGGAAATTCATCCATAATTTTAATTATTGATGTACAACTCTTATGTGTGTTAGCCATATATGCAAGCTAATTTCAATTCACAATAACTTTTGCTAAGGTGAGATCAACCTAGCTAAATTTATGCTCTTAAATAAATAATAATACATGCAATGCCATGAGACGAGATCAACCTAGCTTCTATATATACTCTTAAATAAATAATATTACATGCAATGCCATTTACATGAATTGAGTTTTCCCAATTCCTCTTGTGGAAGATTATATGTGCATTAATATATCCAAGTGATTATATATGCAACTACTATGTTTCAAAGTCTTTCTACATGGTAAAACTCAACAACCATGGCAAGACTTGGATGGAAATCAACCTTTATTACAATACCTTTGGAAATCAAGACTTGGATGGAATATGTTTTATTACAATACCAATGTATTTCATCTTCTTTAGTTTGGACATGTTATATTGTTACAATTCATATTTTATATTATTATATGTTTATGAATATTCAAAATAAATATAAAATTAGATAATAATAATGAAATTCAAGTCTATATGAAAAAATTCTTTCAAATTCCGATATCATATATCCATTGCTCGAGTCAAAGAACACAATTTTTAGATGAAAAGAGGATTTGACTATAAAATTTTATAATAGTTGCATGTTATTATTTTGGTGATCTAAGTGAATATCTCTTAGAGGATATAGTGCTCCAATTGGCACAATATTTTCCAACCTAGAGTTGTGGACTAAACCACTTGTATTAATATGAGGCGGCTTGTGTACTTGTAGTAAAACTCATTCATTGCACGGGTGAGTTAAAGATGACGCAATCTCAAGTATTCCATGAGCTAAATCGGTAACCAAAACATAAATTCAAGAAGAGTTAATGAATGGTGTACAAGAATGGATTACCTTATTAGAATAATGGTTACAATGGGTTTGTGTCTATTAGACTAATGGTTATAATGGTTTTGTGTACATGTATTATGGTGAATGGTGATACTTTTATATGGACTTTAACATAATAATGATGAAGGTTTGTGAGGAACATATGTTCACATGGAATAATATATATTTTGTTGAGTATTTTTAGTGGAGAATTTATTGTAGTGGACCATATGAATACTTAACGAGATGAAGATGAACATGAAGACCTAGCCAATTATAAACACATACATATTTTTCATTAAGGAGGAGTACGAGAATGGGTTCCCTATTAGACTAATGGTTAGAATGGTTTTTGTGTCTATTAGAATAATGGTTATAATGGTTTTGTCTCCATGTATTATGGTGAATGGTGATCCTTTTATATGTACTTTAATATATCAATGATGGAGGGTTTGTGAGGCACATATATTCACATGGAACAATATATACTTTGTTGAGTATTTTTAGTGGAGAATTTATTGTAGTGGATCATATGAATACTTAACCAAATGAAGATGAATATGAATATCTAGCCAATTATAAACACACACAAGTTTTTTATTATGGAAGAGTATACGTGTTAGGGACCTAACCCCTCATGTAGGTAGAATAATATATTTCCATGTAATATAGGTCAATATTAATAAGGCTTAACGATAAGGAAGAATACACCCAATGTAAGAAGACCTAATAAAAGCTTCTGCTTCTAGAAGGATCTTCCTCTAGATGGTTCTTTTGATAGACATATTTAGTATAAATAGGAGTCGAGGGTATGAGAACTTTTGTCTTGGATATTATTGTAATAGATCTATGCTCTGCTGGAGGTTTCCTCCTTGAAGAGGCAAGTGAACATTTCTCTCAGTAATCAAATTTCTCTTTCCGGTGTTATTATGGTATCATTTTGGTATTATTGTGGTGTTGTTCTGGTTATATTGTTGTTCATATGCCATTTCTAGCTATTTATTTCTATTCTGCATACTTTTATATATATGGAATATTACAAGTGGTATTAGAGCAGCTTCCCTGACAGAAAATTGTGGGTTAGTTTTTTCCAGGGTAGAGACGTATTCCGATGTCTTTAAGCTACAGAGATATGTCGTTACACGCATAAACCTACGGTCGGGGATTTCCTACATGCAATAAACACAAGTGGTACTTAAGTGCACATATGTTGGCCACCCTTGTAACCCTTGTTGGTACCCCTTCGAGTGGTAGTGCATCAGACATCACATGTATACAGATCGACCTAGATCTCCTGAAGCCCTCCATAGATAAACCGATCAGTCGCCTGACTGATATAGTGCCATTGAGAACAACACTCGGGAATATACTCTCTAGTACCTGGGTAGTTGGGTAGTATAGCTAAGGGCACGATCTAGCCTCCTTAGTTGGTTCCTTGAGATATTGGGCCGAGTACTACTGTTGGACCCTGCATGTATATCAGACAGCTATAGCACAAGGCAAACCTTGTCTGTATAACCCTTGAATACCTAACCCTTGGGATGGAAACAAAAACATAACAGACAAGATCTATTGCGGCGCAACTATGTCTCCTGCATTCGAGTTGCGAAATTACTACACATTTCTTCCTGTTAAGCATTTGGGAATTTCATCACTGCAATATTCTTCTGAGTCTGGATCCTATTGGAACCATTATTTGAGACCTATTCCGTTGGATTTATCTCTTCTCCCTTATCGCAGTCATACCTATCATTTTTCAGCAAATATTTTTTTTCTTGTGGACTCAACCCCCTTCCAACACCCTTATTTGGGATTTACCCCATTGGATTCAACTCGTTGCCTTGATCGTTGTGATACAATTCACCTATAACCCATTTTCTATGTGGTCCCACCCGCCCCTTTTCGTGTTCCCTCGTCATCATGGCCCATACCCGTAGCCAAGACTTGAAATCTCGCTTCACTACCTTACACTCTAATTTCACAGATGCCCAACAAGAAGTGTGACAGCTCAGTGCCAATATTGCCACCATCAATCAAAAGATGCATTCCTCCATCGTTGCCTCAATCGTGGAACTCAAACAAGATCTCAAACAAGACATTACTACCTAGCTTGAATCTGTCACTATGATGATCTACACCAAGCTGCATATCCCTACAGATATTCCCTTATCTAACCCACCTTTTCATACTGAAGGTGAAACTTCCTCTCATTCCCAGATTTTTCAGCCCCATCACTTTTAGCGTGACCTATGCCTTCCGTGTGTGGATGTGACCAAATTTTATGGATAAGATCCCACTGGCTGGGTAACTCAAATGGAACATTATTTCTCTTTGTATGGAATTATAGATGAGTTGGCCAAACTCCGGTATGGTGTTCTCCATCTAGATAAAGAACCTTGGCAATTGTGGAAATGGAGAAAAAATGCCCGCCAAGGGTATGTGGCTTGGACACACTTTGTGGCAGAGATTTATGAACACTTTGACATAGATACCAACCATTTAGGTCGTTTGAAAAATTTGAAACAATATGGCATAGTGGAAGACTTTATAGCTTCTTTTGAGCGAATGGATTTTCATACTGAGGGCATGTCTGATGATTTTTTCCGAGAATGTTTTAATAGTGGCCTCAAGGATGTGATTCATGCTCATGTCCTCATGGCTCAGCCTCAGAGTTGGGTGGACGCTACTAAAAGAGCTAAGGAAGCACAACATGTTGTCTCTTTTCAAAACTGCAAACCCTCCTTTATTCCTTTCACTAAACCAATAACTCCCACTCCTTCTTCCACTCTACTAAAGATCTAGAAATTGACCAGGGCTGAAATGGTTGAATGCCAACTCAAAGGCCTTTGTTATAATTGTGATGACAAATATTTTCCAGGACACAAGTGTAAGGAACAAAAGTTTTTTATGGCCATCTCGGAGGATGTTGAGGCTCCCCTTGTGTCTATGTCACCTGAACCCACTGACATAACCCCTCCCTTAGACCCTCCCAAAGTAGAACCAATCATTTCCATAAATGCTCTCACTAGCTTCTATGCTCCCCAAACCCTCAATCTAATTGGTTACATCAAGCATAGGAAGGTCATCATTCTTGTTGATAGTGGAAGAACCCATAATTTTATTCATCGCTGCATTGCCCAAGAAACTTATTTCTATATCCATGCAATCAATAATTTCCAAATCATGATTACCAATGGTGGGTCCATGAAATGTGGAGGGCGTTGTGAAAATGTGTGTCTCCAAATTAGTGAATACCATTTGAAATCTCATATGTTTTCTATCGACATGAGCAATTGTGACATTGTGTTGGGTGCAAAATGGCTAAGGAATTTGGGTCCTATTCTCATGGATTTTAAGGAATTAACCATGCAATTTGACCAGGAGGGCCAACAATATAAGTTTCAAGGCATCACTGTCGGTTCCCTAGATATCATTAGTTCCCATCGCATGGAAAAGATGCTCAAAAAATATCATTCTGGAATTATTTCCCAACTCCATTCCATACAAGAAACTGAGACACCCTCTATGCCACAGGACCTCCAATCCATCCTCTCTAAACATCAAGTGGTTTTTTCCAGTCCCCAAGGTCTCCCTCCTTCCCGTGGTGTTCATGATCATTCCATTCCTTTTGTCCCAAGAAGCCTTCCTCCCAATATCCGTCCCTATCGTCACCCCTTTTCCCCAAAAAAATGAAATTGAGAAAATGGTTCAAGAACTGCTCAACACGTGTTATCCTCCCTAGTATGAGCCCCTACTCTTCTCATGTGGTCATGGTCCTTAAGAAATAATTTTATTGGCACATGTGTCTTGACTTCCATGCCCTCAACAAACTCACAATTAAAGACAAATTTCCCATTCTTGTCATTGATGACCTCTTTGATGAAGTGAGTGGTGGCCAGTTCTTTACTAAACTTGATCTTCGTTTGGGCTACCACCAGATCCATATGAAAGAGGCAGACATTCCTAAGACTTCCTTTAGAACTCATGAGGGTCACTATGAGTTTTTGGTTATGCCCTTTGGCTTCTGTAATGCTCCCTCCACTTTTCAAAGCCTCATGAATCATGTCTTTCATCCTTTTCTCCGTCATTTTGTCTTATTTTTCTTTATGATATCCTCATCTATAGAAAAACTTGGACAACCCATCTTGCTCATGTGGATCGAGTTCTCCATCTACTCGCTCAACACCAAATTTTCCTCAAACAATCTAAATGTGATTTTGGCGCCTCAAAAGTCAAGTACTTGGGTCATCTTGTTGGCAATAATGACGTCAAGGTGGATCCTAAAAATATTGAAGCTATGCAAGATTGGCCTCACCCAAAGACTCTCAAAATCTTGTGGGGATTTCTGGGTTTCACAGGTTATTATTGCAAGTTTGTTAAGAATTATGGAAATATTGTGGCACCTCTCACTGCACTCCTTAAAAAGAATTCTTTCACTTGGACTCCAGCAGCTGCTCAGGCTTTTCAAACCTTGAAGATGGCCATGTGCACCACTCCAGTCTCAACCCTTCCTGATTTCACAAAGACCTTTGTCCTGGAATGTGATGCTTCTGGGAAAGGAATTGGTGATGTCCTTATGCAAGAGGGTCAGCCTTTGGCCTTTACTAGCAAACAATTGTCCGAGATAAATTTGGGAAAACCAATCTATGAAAAGGAAATGTTGGCTATTCTACATGTTGTGGATATTTGGCACTCGTATCTATTGGGGAAACACTTCCAAATTAAGATAGATCATCAAAGCCTCAAGTATTTTCTAGAACAACGCCTTTCCTCCCCCAATCAACAAAAATGGGTGACTAAGATCTTTGGATATGATTATGAGATCATTTACAGGAAAGGAAAAGACAATGTGGTTGTTGATGCACTTTACAAAAAATATGAAGATGAAGGGTCCATTTTTTCTCTCTCCTTCATTGTACCAGATTGGCTCCAAGTTGTTCGCTAGGAATGGCTACACGATCCCAAATGTTTGCATATGATACAACAATTACAGTCCAATTCGCCAGTTTCCCCAGGGTACTCTTGGCTCAATGATGAGCTTCGATACAAAGGTCGTTTGTATTTAATAACCAATCAAAACTTAAATCCATGGTACTTTCTGAGCTTCTTGCTACACCCACAGCTGGGCACTCCGGGTTTACCAAAACCTATGACCGGGTCAAACAATATTTTTTCTGGGATGGTATGAAACAAGACATTCATAATTTTGTGGTTGAATGTGATGCGTGTCAATGCAACAAGGGAGAAACAGTCAAATATCCTTGCACACTACAACCGCTTCCGATTCCACCTGCTATTTTTCGGAATATCTCTATGGATTTTATTGTAGGATTACCTAAATCAGGCAATAAATCAATCATCATGGTGGTAGTTGATCATCTTTCCAAGTATGATCATTTCTATGCTCTTCAACACCCATTTACAACATCCACTGTGGCTCAAATTTTCATGGATCGGGTCTTCCAGCTTCATGACATGCCACATTCTATTGTTTCTGATCGTGACCCAACTTTCACCAACAATTTTTGGCAAGAACGGTTCAAGCTACAAGGCACCCAATTTCATCTTAGCACAACTTATCATCCCTAGATTAATGGTCAAACTGAAGTTGTCAACAAATGTTTGGAAACATTTTTGAGGTGTTTTTCATAGGAAAGGAAGAATCAATGGGCTCAATGGTTACCACTAGTTGAATGGTGGTACAACACTTCATACCATACAACTACCCACATGACTCCTTTTGAAGTGGTATATGGAAAAAATCCACCTTCAGTTCTCTCATATTTTCCAGGTGTCTCGAAGGTCCAGGCGGTTGACCAAACACTTACAGTCCAAGAGACTATTCTTCGTACCCTCAAAGATAATTTGGCCATGGACATAATCACATGAAGAAACAAGCAGATAAAGGTCACTCTGAATTTTAATTTGTAGAAGGGGATCAGATGTTTCTTCGACTACAACCTTACAAGCAAAATTCCCTCAAGGCTGACCATTGTCAAAAATTGGCGCCCAAGTTGTATGGTCCTTATATCATTCTCAATCATGTGGGAAAGGTGGCCTATCAGTTAGCTTTTCCCAGTCATTCTAAGCTCCATCCTGTTTTTCATGTTTCTTGCTTAAAGAAGGTGATTGGAACTAAGTGCCAAACTCAAACCAACCTTCCCGAGTTGGACAAAGAAGGATCCATTTGGATACAACCACAAGAAGTTTTGGACCAACGTGAGCATCGTCTATGTTAGCTAACCATCAAGGAAGTGTTAGTCCAGTGGAAAGATACAACTCCAACAGATGCCACTTGGGAACTAGCTACCATTCTGCAACAATTTTCCCATCTCAAGCCTTGAGGATAAGGTTGTTTTTAAGGGGGGAGGGCATGTTAGGGACCTAAGCCCTCACATAGGTAGAATAATATATTTCCATGTAATAAAGGTTAATATTAATAACGCCTAGCAATAAGGAAGAATAATTCCAATGTAAGAAGACCTAATAGAAGCTTCCACTTCTATAAGGATCTTCCTCTAGATGGTTCTTTTGATAGACATATTTAGTATAAATAGGAGTCGAGGGTATGAGAACTTTTGTCTTGGATATTATTGTAATAGAGATATGCTCTGCTGGAGGTTGGCCCCTCGAAGAGGCAAGTGAACATTGCTCTCAGTAATCAAAGTGATCTTTCTGGTGTTATTCTGGTATCATTTTGGTATTATTGTGGTGTTGTTGTGTTTATATTGTTGTTCATCTGCCATTTCTATCTATTTATTTATGTTCTGCATTCTTTTTTATATCTGGAATATTACAATATGAGTAACTAATGCTGTCAAAATTTCAATTTTGAGTGCGCCAAACAACATATAATAGGTGATATGTGAATTATTAGTGTATGCCATGAGATTAAAGCATACCCACTTCCACTTCCCCTTCCAATAGGTACTTCTAGATGTATACGTCATACTACACTCAAAATGTGTGATAGGAATTTATCAACGATATTATTGAAAAATGTATTTAGGCACATGTATTTTCGCCCATGTGATCCAATGAACCGATACATATCCATAAGTTTAAGGTCAATAGTATTGAGGGCTTAGATGTGATTCCTTATAGGGTTAATTATGGGTTAGTAGTTTTGTTTAAAGAGGAAAATATCATAGGGAAACCCAAGGGATGCTTCCCCACACACATGGATGGTGTCTCTAATAAAGCCATCGGTGTATACTATTGCACGTAACCCAGGGGGATTCAAATTAGACACTTGTTGGCATTGAAATGTGAAAATACTCAACAACATTGGTGATAATTGGCTTAGTTAACCCCTTGGAATTCTCAAAATGTTTGGAAACAACTTGTCCTACCCTCAATCATAAGGAAGAGTGATATTGTCAGTAACTTGTGAGCCCCAATTGAGCCATGTGGGGAAAACATGTCACAAGCATGATTTGAAACTAGGTGGGGAGGGGAGGAGAATAAATTCCTCTTAACCTCCCAAGTTTGACATAATTAATAAAATTGTTTGGAAACATATTTCCCACATGCAATCACTTAAGCAATAGTGATATTTCTAAAACTTCATATCCTCAATCGTCCAACAAGGGGAAAACATGTCACAATCCATATTTGAACCTAAGTGAGGAGGTAAAAAACTTCTCCTCTTAACCACCCAAGCTAGACCCAATTGACAAAAAAATTGGAAACATCTTGTCCCACACTTAAGAACTTAAACAAGAGTAAGATTGTTGGTACCTTATCAACCCCAATTAGCCCCACAAAGGGAAAACATGTCACAAGAAAAAGTCGAACCTGGGTGGGGAGGATAACAACTTCTCTTCTTAACCACCCAAGCTAAACCCCATTAGTAATTATGGGCTAGCAATTGTGGAAAATATGATGATCATCAATGTATCTGAGAACCATCTTGTGCTATCAATCTCCATAATGTATAGTGATATAATGATCCAATTGACACAATCATTTCCAAGTTAATCATGGAATAGACCACTTGTATTAATACAGGGGTGATAGGTGTATCTATAGGATAACTATTTGATTTTAATATGAGTTAAATATGATGCAATCTTAGAGATTTAAATGAGCTAAGTTGGTAACCAAAACATTTCACAATTAGGATCCATTGATGAACCATGTATACAAAGGGATTTACTATTATACCAATGGCTACAATGGTTGTGTATCCATGTATTACATTGGATAGTGATCCTTTTATATGGACTTAGATGTTTGACATTTATGATGCAAATGTGCACATGGACTAGTATAGATTTTATAGATTTTTTTGAGTATTTCTACAAGAACATTTCTTCTAGTGGTTTGGATGAATACTTTACCAAACGAAGATGAAGAAGAATATGACATGACCATAATGAACCATGTATAAGAAGGGATTTACTGTTATACCTATGGCTACAATGGTTGTGTAGCCATGTATTAAATTGGATAATGATCCTTTTATATGGACTTACATATTGATGTTTGACATTTATGATGCAAATGTGCACATGAACTAATATAGACTTTGTTGTGTATTTTGAAATTTATGATGCAAATGTGCACATGAACTAATATAGACTTTGTTGAGTATTTTTGTAGGAGGATTTTTTTTAGTGGATTGGACGAATACTTTACCAAACAAAGATGAAGAAGAATACATGACCAACTATAGGAAAATACATTTGTTTTATTAAGGGAGAATGTGAGATTAGTTAATGTAAACATTGTCATTTTGAGTGATTCAACCAATAAATAATAGATGAGAAGTTATCTATAAATGTATGTCATGAGAATACATTATATCCCACTTCCACCTCCACTTATTAAATGTGATACAAGTGCAGTTCATTAAAGAAACTATGGGAAAGGTATTTAGGTACATGTATGTTCACCCATGTGAGCCAATGAATTGATACATATGCATATCTCTATTGGTCAATATTTAGGGTTGAAATGTGAATCATATTAAGGATGATTGTGGGCTAGTAGTTATGGAATATAGGTCAGTCACCATCAATGTCCATAAGACCTATCATGTGCTATAAATATTCATTATATAAAGTGTCATTTGTTTCAATAAATTTAAAGTATTATTGAGTGTCTCTCTCATGTTTTTTAATATTTAAGTTGGGAAGGAAAAGGGGAAAAAATACGAGCCTTTAAATATTGGGATGAAAATATAGGAAAGAAGGAAAGTGCATTTTAAAATATCTTGGAAGATATCAAGATATTGGAAATATATTTGTTCAGGTTCATTGAGCACAATGTGGCCATTGGTTTGAGTTGAAGAACCATCTTTACAGGACATGGCACATATGTGTCCAACCATGTGGAAAGGATAGGTTGTTTAAAGTTAAGAAATTGGGATTGGATGATAGAAGGTTGAGGTTAGACACATAGGCCTTTTGAAGAGTTGGGTCCCTAGGAGAACTGGGGCCTAACACCTTGAAGTCATGTTGACCAACAGATAGTAGGGATAAAATTAGTTTATATGTATTGATATTTAATGGAAAAACTTGACACACATGGAGCTTCCATGGTGTATATTAGAGATATAAGGATTACAATGCAATAAAGTCATTTTATGACTTTAAAATATGTTAATGTTCTCTTTTTGTGTAAAGCAATCTATCCCACATTCATAAGTGAAAATTATTTTCTTAATGAGAAATGATATACAAGGAGGAAAAATCCTTTGTAATAGATGCACAAATTATTCATTGATAATATCATATGGTGTTACTGCGAGTATATTTATTTGAGCTTAGTTATGTGACTCAACCCTATCTAGGATTTCCTCATTTAGTGATCTAGCTCATTTTGTAATATGGTATAAGAGTAGGAAGACATATCAAGAGTCTCGGGCCTTTGAAAGACAAGGTTTCCACTCTTGTGACTTAAATAGTCTGAGAGCCACGAAGTGCCACATTTGAGGAGGTGGAAAGAGTTTTATTGCAATTCTATGACCGATCTCTCTTAGATTTGCAATATCTACAACTCTAGGCTGAATGAAAGAAGCGTTGGAAATTCTACATGGCATGGATCGATGATGCGTTACAATGGATTTTTATACTTTTGCATTCCTCTTGCATGGTTGCATCAACAAGAAAATGGTGATAGAATAAAAATTAGTCCATGCCCACATCATTCAAACAAGATCTAAAATAGGTGACATGTTTTTAGAAACCAAGGTTGCCACCATGTATGCTAAGTCTATGGATTTGGAGCATGCTCGCAAAGTGTTTGATGAAATGATAGAATGAAATGTGGTATATTGGACTATGATGATTGCATCATTGCCAAAAGAATAAAAGAGAACTAAAGGTGATAGCCAACCTGAACTTTCATTCTATGCAAGAAACAACCACAATAGATCAACAAAAGACAAAGAGGAAATATAATGCCACTATTGCAAGAAGTTGGGTCATACATATTAGAAATGTAGATAGTGAGCCAATGACGTTCTTAAGGGAAATGTAAAAGATAGAAAACATATAGCAAGTGTAGCCATTATTGAAGATCCATTGAATGCTAACGGTGGTGAAGAATCTAGTGAAGAAAAGAGATTTTATGCAATTTAGGAATCCCAGGCTTTGAAGAGAGGAAGGGATCAGTTAATAGCTCAAAATATATTATTTTCCAATTAGTTAAGAAGTTGTGTATCTTGGGAAAGATCCCTAATTAGTTGGAGAGACATGAATGTGGATTGTAGTCTACTAGTGAGGTTATGTGACATGCATGTGGATTGAAGTCTACTAGTGAGGTTAAGTTACATGCATGTGGATCGTTGTCTAGTAATTGATGTTAGGAGATTCATGATTCAAGAGTTCGGGGAGGTGGAATCTGGGAACTCAAGAATTAAACTCAACACCTGTACCTTTACAAGGTTTATGAGGCATCTTAATGGAGCTCAAACTAGTTTAGGAGATGTGTTGAAAGAAGAAGCTTCTAAATGATGTTACTGATGTTTAGTGTTCAATTTATTTGTTTTACATTCAATATATGTATTTGATTTCAACATCGTACTCCTTATGGAGGGTATTAAGTATATAACACTTACAATGTAATCAAGTCACTTTATGACTTTGGAATATGTTAATGTTCACTTTTTGTGTAAAGCAATATATCCTGCATTCATAAGTGGAAATGATTTGCTTAATGAATAATGATATATAAGGAGGTAAAATCCTTTGTAATAGATGCACTAGTTATTCATTGATAATATCATATGGTGTTATTGTGAGTATATTTCTTTGAGATTAGTTATGTGACTCAACACTATCTAGGGTTTCCTCATTTAGTGATCTAGCTCATTTTGTAAAAGTGTAGACGTAAAACCCTAAGGTACGAATTACTTTAAAGAGAAGTTTGGGTGAGGGAAGAGGAACCTTTCCACTTGTAAGAGAAGGAAATAGAGAAATAAAATTCCCTGGTGTAACGTCCTCAGCTTGAAGAGTGCAAGCACCCTCTCCCAAGTTCTCAAGGAGATGGAATTTAGGGTTTCTCTGGCACCCAAGAGTCACACTAGTTGAGAAAGTGGGTGCCTTGGGCATGAGAACATGCCAAGGTTTTTTCCCAAGCATGATGAAAAGAATGGGATGAAAAAAATAGGTTGGGTGTGTCGACATAAGGTGCGCACCCAATTTTGGAGTGTGTCGGTCCCAAGGGATACTATGGTCGATGAACGCACTGGTTCATGGGTGTTTCGGTTCGTTTGGGTGCATTGGTCCGCGAAGGGGTGGGGCATACTCAAAGGATGTGAATATTCACAAAGGTGACGTTTGAGTCCATATAAAAGAACAAGGGCACGCAAATAAGAAGGCACAAGGAGGAGATCAATATCAAAACTGAGGTTCTGAGGAATATTTGGACAAGGAGGGGAAATCTCCCTCAAGTAGCCAAGTCACTCTACATGGGAGGACTTGTGTTTCCTTGAGGTGATTCTATGGACATAGTCAAGGAAACCTTATTTGGGTTGAGTCTAGAAGCACTATAGGTGACTTTGGAGTTTGGGGAAGTCTTGTCATGGGTTTGGGTGAGGCAAGCCATGAGACAAAACCATAGGTCCGTGTGAAGTCTTGTGACAAAGAAGAGACAATGAGTCTATGGTGGGCACATGTCTGGGGTGCACCGAAGGAGTTGTGAAATTTGTTGCGACAAATGAGTCTTGGTGTGATGAATCTACGTATGAGTGTCTTGGTGAGGTGAGGTGAGTCGTGCAACTCTGCCCAAGTTGCAAACTAGGTTGATAGTGCTCATATTGTAACTGTTTAACAATAATAAGACTTAGCGAGGTATTAGGCATGTATTGTGTCACTCGCACTATATTTGTATGTCTCTTGTTTGTTTCACAAGTGTTCTCTTTGTTTCACATGTTCATGGATGTATGCTTAAATGACTAAGTGTTAAGTTGTTAATGAATCATCTAAGTACACAAGTGATTTGCACTAGAGTAGGAGTGTGACTCACCCATAGCCTAGAACGGAGTATGAGTATGCTCTAGGTGAAGAGACATAGTATGAATGAAGTATCCTTGGTGTTTCCAAGTGGCCAAGTGGAACCTTCAGGGTGTCACATGCCCTCAATAGGTGCACGATCACAATATTCAGGAAAACATCCTATGAGGACGTGACAGATGGTATTAGAGCCAACTTTTAAGAAAACTTGGTGAGCTCTTCACCACTGTCACCTTCGTGACAAATGGTATTTGAGTAGATCTATCTCTTCACCACTACTATAGTTAGAACAATCATGTTGCAAGGATAATATGGGTGCATACTTAATTAGTTTGATTTGCGATGAAAGTGAAGTGTCAAGTTGTGGATGAATCCACAACTTGTGAATAGAGTTTTGTGCACACATTGAGAATACCGGGGGTAGATTTCATGGGTGAACTAAGCACTTGGGAAAGGAGGACGAATGCAGGAATTTTCAAAGATATAACTGTATAAGTAATCACAGATGTTGATGGCATAAGTGATCACAAAGGTTGACCGCAGAGGGTGATTACATAGGTGATCACAATAGTGACCACATAAGTGATCATAGAGGTTGATCGCATAAGTGATCGCAGAGGGTGATCACATAAGTTATCTAGAAGTGAAGTAGTTTTGGATTGTGACGAAGTGGGTGCACCTTTGTGTATATTCAAGACAATGTAGGTGGCCATGCAACAAGTTGAAGCACTTGGGTGAGTTGGACGATTTGATGCGACTTAGAGAAGCTTCACAACAAGGTAGTTGGTTGGGAACATTTTCATCATGGTATCTTTGGTTCATGCATCATCGAGAACAACATTTGAGTTGATCTAGGTTGTTGGACGAGTGGGTTGACCGTAGCCTTCAGATGAGGTAGCTCTTCACATAGTTAAGATATTCAGTTAGCAGTAGCATGGATTAGAATTCAGGTGATATGTGCATGATTCCTTGAAGTGGAAGCAATCGAGGTGCGGAGATGGTAGGACATTGGAGACGAGTTTGACTAGTTGCATGGGAAGTTTGGGACTTAGATGTATTTATGAAGTGGAAGAATAGACTCAACATTGTATCACAACGAATGTGCTATGCAGGTTTTTGGAGCTGAAAATGATGATTGAGGGGAGTTCATGTGGAGAGTCAGTGGCTTGGGAAAGTGCAAGCCCCATAAAATAAACTTGAACCATTTGTGTAGCCAAGAATTCCATTGGAGAGGTATGGTTGGTTTTGATTTCTTGCATTTCCTAAGTGTTGCGGTGAGTTATTTGAAGGGAATTTAGATGACTTGGTGGTTCAAGTGTAATATATTTCCATGGGGAAAACTAGCAGACATTAGGATGGTTCAAGTGGTGCAAATTTGAAAAAGTCATGTAGCAGTTGGGACACCTTGACTTGGGTGAATGTGTAGAGAGATTTTGGTGAATTACTTGGATGAGTCCCGTGGTGGAATTAGGAAGAATTGGATGCAGTTGTGAAGGTGAATTGATGAGTTTTCTAACTCTTGGATGAGGTACCTTGGTGCATTGGTGCCTTAACCAGATTTTTTGGGTCATGTAATGACTTGATAGTAGTGACGACAATACCAGAGTTTGGATGCTCGTAGGAGGTGCAAGGTAGTTTTATTCTAGGAGATGGATGGATTCAGTAGAGAAGTCAACCAAGAATTGTTGGTATTCAACTTGAATGGGCAGGACACAAATTAAGTGACTTGGGTGGTGTTCGATCACCTTTGGTATGGGAAATTGGATGAGGTAGAGTGTACCTCGGTGAATTGTGGATGATTGTGTGATGACTCAGAGATGCGACAGGGTCATTGATTGAGGTTCATATAAGTATTGGGTCATAAATTCCAAGGCATGGAATCTATTTGGGGTAACTCATTCTACTTGGAGCACTTTGGAGAGTTTGCTGGGACATTTGAGGAGTGTGAGTGCATTGGCCACACTCATCGCAGATGTTGAGTTGTGAAGAGGTGACTCGATGAAAGAAGGTGAGTTGAGGAATTGCCTTAGTTTGGATGATTGTGGGAACATGAAGATTGCACCATGAAGCAATTACTTGGGAATAAGTGTTTCTCTTTCTTTGGGTAACATGGTTGAGGGTGAATCCTAACCATTCCAAGGCCTAGAGAGGTATATGCATCAACATGGTCGAGTGATGAAGTTGCGGGGGAAGGTATTATTGACGTTGTTGACGCTTGAATCCATTAGGACCAAAATGAAAACCTCATGAGGATGTAAATCCCCCTACGTTTTTATAGAGGTGGTACTCCTCTTTAATTTAATATTTTCTTGGGATTCTAGATATTCAGAATATGGGACTTGATAGAAGTTCGTCGTGGTAATCAAAGAAATATATAAAATTGTAAGAAAGATAAATGAAATATATTTTGTTTTATTTTTAAGGAAAGTTCCTCAGAATGGAATAGGAACCACACACATTCATACATTTAAAGCAAATAAGAAAAATTTGCTCATATCCATCATAGTTTAAAATAAAGATTTATGATCACATAAAAATAAAAAAGAAGATGATCTGCATGCATAAAAGAACTTTAACAGAGTGGAAACATGGGAAACTCAAATAAATATAATGATAGATCAATCTCAAATACTTTATACTCAAAACTCAGAGTTACAAAGCACAGTCGAAACTGATCCCGAAATAGCTCTCTTGAAATTTCTAAAAAATATATAGTATGTTACATATTCTTTGAAATTTAAAATGTGTTTGTCTTAAATACTAGGATTGGAGCTCCCACGAACCATAAAACAAATATACACAAGAATGAAGCTTGTTGAAGCAATATGGTGGGTGGTAAAATAACAACAAGACCTAGTAAGAAGAAAAGAGAAGTTATCGGTCTTCGGTTAAACCTTTCTATTCAAAGAAGTGAAGTAACTGGATGAAGGACTTGATAAAGAAAGAAAGATGTGATTAACATAAACTTACTATGATGGTCTCTCTCAATTTTTCACTTTCTTGCTAGTGTCCTTTTATTGTCTTCATTAATGGTTACAAAAACTGTCTCATCTATTTCTTGCCCCTCGTTGGTCAATTTATCGATAGATTTCTTGAACCATTCTTCAATATAAATTTTCGTTGGTGCCACGTTGATTTCATGCCAGATTTTGATGTTGAACAACTCACCCTCCAAGTCTCTCATATCAAGGGAAATTCCATGTAATGCTTCTTCAATGTCCTTATTTTTCATGGAGTAGTGCACTAGCCAATTGTCTATGTCGTCCTCATCATATTCAAGTATACCATAGAACTTTTCAATTGACAACCCTTTAAAAATATCAACTTGTTCTTCAAACTGTTGTTTTTTTAGGAATACCGAGTGGATAATTAGTTTGGGGTCTTGTACTTTGTTAGTACTCCCAGATATTTCTATCTTCGTGAGCCTCTTGAATAATTATTCCCTCTTTGATATAGCTTGGATGCATGCTTGAACAACATTATTTAAGTTATTTATCTTTTATTTCCAACACACGTTCAACTGTCACTACTAAATTTGAATGTTTTTGCGATGAAGTTTTGTTGGAATAGGTTCGTTGTTGCGACCAAGATGATTTTTTTTTTCGTCGGTCTAGCGACCACACATGGATCTTCGTCGGTCTAGCGACCGGGAAAAGAAGCCTATTCACAATAGGGAAAAGTTACCATTCATTGGTCCATCGACCAAGATTAGTCGGTCTAGTGACCAACTTTAGTCACAAGCTTTGCTAGCATCTCGAAGGAAAACATAACCTTGGTCACTGTAGCGACCATAATTAGTCAGTCTAGTGACGAATGTTAGTCAGTCTAACGACTAATATTAGTCGCAAGAGGGACCAAGACAACCCTGGAAAACTTAGTCAATAAACCACGGTAGAACGACGAAGATTAGTCGCTAGACCGACCAAGCCTGAAGCTAAAAAGGTCAAACTTTGTGACCAAATGGCTATACAAGCGACGAACCTGATCGTCGCTAGAGCGACTAATGTTGGGTTTAAAAAACAAAATATGCCATTCACACAGGAATAAGCCCAGACTAGCAAGCTACAGAAGCATACTTTCATTATTTACTTGGGAGCTGGCACTGGAGTCAACCCCCTAATGGTACTCAATATCAGTGATCCAATTTACCTTATCATTTCTATATGTAAGCACCATTGTGATAAGTCTCAATCCATGCTAGGGGATTTAATATCGAGCCTCAAATTGTGGAAGGTGAATCTAGAGCATTGTGTGGAGGAGATTTCACAACAACAGACCTCCCTTACGGAGTAGTTGGGCACTATTAAATCGAAGGAATTCCTATTAGATGTGGAAAATCAATGCCTAAGAGAAAAATCCAGGGAACAAGAAGTTGAAATTTAGAAGCTAAAATGACATGTAAAGAAGATGAAGCATGAGCAGTCACCCAGATTGGCATTCTATAAACACAAGTACATTTAGAAGTCTTCAATGGGTTCGCTCCCAATAACAAATATGTCACTCAATGAGGACCAAAAAATGGAGCATCCACATTGTCAATAGTCTTAGAGGTCAAATACTACCCATCCACCAACTATTGGAAGCATTGAAACTAGAGTGCAAGGGCATGGAAATTTTCATGTTTTTCTATAAATGATTTGTAGGGTAAAATTGCTTTGTTAGTAGGCCTTGATAGTCCTTCTATTGAAGGTTAATATCATTAACTTCAATTCTAACTCTAAGGAGACTGGAATGTTCACATTCTACCAAAATTTACAAAGAGTCAAGAAGGAAACCATAATATAGGAAAAATAAAAATTACAGTACATCTCAAAAGGACATTACGAAGATAAAGGAAGACTTTCAGACTTGTTTAGTAGAACTCCCGATGGCCTCTTCTCTGAAGAAGAAAAAGAACAATTAAAAAATATTGCAAGAAAGAAAGATTAAACTTTTTTAATGGGAGGAGGAAAAATGGAGGTTAAAGAGCAGAGCAATATGACTATCTAAAGGTGATGAACACACATTCTTTCAAAATCATTCTGAAGGGAAA
>ML803713.1:0-29390 GCA_009831015.1 Picea engelmannii
AGATTAACATAAATTTATGCTAACCCTTTGAAGACATTTTACTGATATAAAAACTAATTGCAAAACAAAAACATTAGATATAATTTTTTTATTTTAAAAAAGAATTCAGTATTACCTGAACTCCAACAGCTTCTAGCTGCAATGAGATTCTCATCTCGTAAGAGGATTCTGAATTGAAATTCACCATTTTTCTCCCTCTTATGGAATTTTGCATGACAATCTTCAAAACAGAACCATACCTTATGTGCTCTAAAAGGCAGTCCTGTACAATCTCATCCAAAGAAGTTTCTTGGCTTTGTATTGTCCAATGAAGCATCTTCAAAACTGTCTCAGAGTTTTCAATGCAAGCGGCACCATTGCTTGAGCAAAACATATAAGTGCCAAAAGGCCTGTAAGGACTTTTCTTGACAACCCCATTTGACTCCCTTAGAGAATCAAAGACATTATTAAGAAGCGTCCTACAAGCATCTTGAATAAAAGCATCAGGTGCATTTATGCCCTGCCAATATGGAAAAATAGCAATCAAGGGCTGAGCAATTGACTCCAAGGGTGCAAGGAGCATCCGTGGAACAATATCATGTTTGGAAACCACGTGACAAAAGTTGCCTCCCCAGTGCTCACGGCCAACTGCTTCAACAAGTCTTTCATCTCCCACTAAAGGGCAACCAAATGTGATACAAAACGGATTAACATCCTTTAATGTGATACAAAATGGAGAGCTTTGCTTTAGTCTCTTTTCCAGTACCCATAGTGTGACCAAGGTTGCAACTGCCCCTCCTAAGGAATGGCCCACAAATATAATAGATTTGGGTTTCTTTTGTTTCGAGTTGATATATATCTGCAACTGATTGATCATGGAATACATTAAGAAAAGTTAATTTTAACTTTGAATT
This sequence comes from Picea engelmannii, assembly GCA_009831015.1. Taxonomy (NCBI): domain Eukaryota; kingdom Viridiplantae; phylum Streptophyta; class Pinopsida; order Pinales; family Pinaceae; genus Picea; species Picea engelmannii. The sequence continues at coordinate 894 of ML803713.1, forward strand.
TTAAACCCTCATTTTTTATGATTTAACTAAGATCACTTTGTCTTGACAGTTGTAGTAGAGAAATCAATTTACCTTTTTTTTGAAATCTGTATTCTCCATGATATGCAGGAAGATCTTAAGGGCTCCCTGATGGACAAGTGCTAATTGATCATCATTACCTTTAAGGCAACCAGAGAAGACCTCGTTTCCAGTTTGGATATTTCCCTCTCCATATTCACTCTCAATGACCATGAAATCTTCTATTCCATGAAATGAAGGGAAGGCCACATATACAACATCTTCATGCTCATTCAGAGTAAAACTCTTTGAGCTGTTTGCACGAAGAGACTCTTCCCAAGCCTTGTGCAGCAGAAATCTGTATGAAACAAGAAAAGTTGCAATCTCCTCGCCAGCAGTGAACCTGCATCAACATTTCTGTGGATTAGCACCATATGGGAAGCCAAGAATGGACCCCTTTCAATTTAGAATTGGGTGTATTAAATATGTGAATTTTGCAAAGTTTTGCAAGTCAGGAGATAAGGACACAAGTGAGCTCTGAATCCTTCTCAATTCAAATTTTTGTGCTTTAAATATGTCAGGTTTACACAGTTTTGTACATCAGGAGATATGGAGTAGATGACCAGATTCAACAAAAATACAACAATAGCTTTATTGCTTGAGGTGGAGATAAAAAGTTATTATTAATGAAAAAATACTGTATAAAATTATACATACATACTCGTAGCTGCTAAATAGAATAACTGTGCCCATCTCCCTGAAAACACACAGCTTGCCAAAAGTTGCAGGCAAAGACCAATTATTGAATCTTCCATTAATGGACTGTATCAAACTCCCATTACTATTTCCAGATCAGACCATTGCTTACCACAGCCCCATTCAAAATTACAAATTAAATGTGATCCTTTTATCATTTCAGAAATAAACAACATACACACAGAGGTTATTACACACAAAACACCGAAGGATTAGTCTTGGGTATCCTCTAACATATGATATTTTTTTCTTACACCGCTCAGTTCAAAGGGACATTAATCCTATCATCCTTTCAAAGGCTTGAGAAGAAGAATTTTGGGAAGGTGAAGCACTTCATGCTTAATAATCACTGCTGTTATGATTGTGGCTTGGGAGGTCAGCAGGACAGACTGAATAAAACCCATCAAAATTTAAACCAAAATAAAGAAAACTTCACCCCAATTTTTTTTGGTCCCAGCATGATCCCATAAGACCTCAAAGAAAAGCTCTGTTTTAACGACTACGAAAATCCAAAATTTCTCCCAAACCCACCTTAAACTTACTACGAAAAAACAATCTTCGCCTGGGAAAGAACTTCCTAGTAAAACTCAATTCTTCGCCTACCAATCCATTCAAAATTGAAACAAAATCATTTTAAGTTTAACACGCGGAAGCATCTATAAAGCTGTGAAGAAAATAACCATATCTTGCAAAAACGAAAACGATTTTTCAAGCTTATCCTTACGTTTGAGTAGCTGTTTCCATAGTCTGCTATTGCTGCTTCATTTGCTTCACAATGGTGTTGGATTCAGGGGCTAAAATTTCCTTGTAATGCATCGTGGGTGTTTGACTTTAAATAGAAAAGGGCAACCACCACGTAATATCCTGGAGGAGGAAGACTGGTACTTAACGGTAATTTGTCAAATGTCAACAGACAGTCATCTTCTATTGTTATAAACAGAAATAGACATGTCCACACATTGTTAAACTCGTGGGTGGAGGAGATGGACTCTCCACAGACAGAACTGTATTTTCCAAGTTAAATTTAGCGATATCTCCTATCGTGGAGAGGTAAATTACTTATCCTTGTACACAATAATGGCAGACTCGTTCTCGATGCTTTGTTTTATGTTTGATTTCTTTTATGTTAATGGAACTACTTTTGGCACGGCTTTTAAGAGTATATTGATATATTGATAGGATGTAATTCAATGGCCAAATGCACTAACAGGAGGTAGTTTTACTGTTAAATATGATAAAAAAAAATCGCATACCTAAATGTCAAATACATTTCATGGAATTGCTAAAACTGTCATTCGCTAAAACTGTCATTTTTAATAGATAGGATTTGTTTTCAAATTCCAATAGGACACAGTTTTGATGATCATAAAAAGTAGATCCTATTCATATCAGCATTCACCTTTGTCTGTTGGAATTGCTAAAACTGTCATTTTAATAGGTGGATCTATTTTCAAATTCCAATAGGACACAGTTTTGATTATCATAAAAAGTAGATCCTATTCATAAAAGCATTCACCTTTGCTTGTTTTAAGCAGAGACTATGCCCCTATCATATGAGTGGATAGTAAGCCCAGTCCATCTAAATAAGCATTCACCTTTGTATGCTTGAGTATAAGGTAGGCCCAATAAGCATTCACCTTTGTATGCTTGAGTATAAGGTAGGCCCAATTGAGTGGCATTATCTATATAGCCATTTACCTACTTTGCCTTCCTTAAAGAGAGAAGGTTACATTTGTATATTTGTATGGGTTATCGCTTGATGATTAGAATGGATATCATCGAGAGTAAGTTTAACTTGATGGATGTAGAAATCCCTTTCATGTGTATGAGGGAAGATGTTATTTTGTTTCCTTATTATATTTGATCATTTCAAGGGTAGTGATAAAGAGAGGAGCTTGTGGCAACCTCTGCAAATTTATTGATTTAGTTGTTATAGTTTTAGATTTCTAGTTCTCTAAAAGAATTACAAATTGCCTATGGAGAAGAGGAGATCTTTCCTTGGTTGGTTCATGGAACCACATCTATTACGATGACTTCTATGGATTTCTTTCATGGAAATGTCCTTGGTGATTGTTGGCTAAGTGTGAATAATTGTTATATAGTGAATATTTTTGTGCTTGACATGATGAAAATGGAAGTGTTCTTGGTGATTGTTGGGTAAGTGCCAGTGATTGATATACAATGAAAGCCTAGGGGGTTAGCTTCATTAGTTCAAATGCACTATTTCAAAGTGGAATTTACCATGAGGTCTCTAGTTCTAGTGTAATTGAGGTTTGAGTTTGGTTGAGTCCCATTGGATTACCGACGACTATTACGGATGGTGATTGAGTTGCCCTCCATTCGGATATTCCAAGGAAGAGGGGAAGATCTTGTGAGGGTTTCCTTGGAAAAACAAAAAATTGACATATAGTGAAATGTAAAACATGTGTGATGAAGCCTAGATAAATGCAACATGCTAGAGCTAGCATTACAATTCATTGGATAAATCATGTCATCTTCTTAAGAAATAAATTTAATTGGATGAGTCATTTCATCTTCTTTTTTGTTTGAGAATTTTTCCTTTTTTTCTGGTGCTCAAGGGTGATAAAAGAATTTAGTGTTTGGAATTGGGAAAATATATGTTTGTTGAAGTTATAGTGCAAGGGCATAGAAAGAGGGGGCGGGAGAGGAAATTTCATAGTTGTAGAAGATATTCCAAGACTTCACAAGATATGTGTATATTACTATTGTTTCACATACACACACCCATTACACCCTACAAAGGAGGAGGGGAAAGTCAATCAAGCAAGCATACTCACTTGTGAATGTAACAATGAGTTCACCATTGTTTTGTGATTGAGATTTCCAATTCTCTTTAGGTATCTTTAGTTTTTTTTCTTCAATCATTTATTATTAAAGTCTCACAAGGTTTCCTTTTACTTTTTTTGAATATAATAAAATTAAGTATGTATAAAATGGACCATTTTTACAAAAAATAAAAGGAAGATATTTGTTGGTCACTTCAAGTTAAGGGAATTCGACTTTAAGCACTCTAAATACTATCTAATTGAGCCATAAACATAATCCTATCAAAATCGCCACTTGGAGATACAATAAAGTGATTGTCCTAAAAAAACAACATGGGTGTAAAAAATAAGAACAAATAACTACTTTTAACGTACACAAATAAGTCTTCACACATTTCCATAAAAAAATATCTAAGCAACGACTCAAATTAAACCTACATTTGAAGGTCAATCATCATTGTCTTTAGGACCGAGTTGTCAACCATATTTAGTAGGTTCAACATATGGGGTTGTAATTCATAAGGTATTTGATCAATATGCAAAAAAAAATAATATGAAATATTATAAATCAAACTATAGTTTTAAACAAGCACATTAAAATACCTTTATTGTCCCTACCTCTATATATAAGGGGCATTGATATTAGGTTTGATTTAAGGTGGCTTATCTTGACCATCCATTCATATGTGTATCAACGATATTGAGGGGGAATATGTGTCCCTTTTTATGTCATTAGATGTAAAATTGGGGATCCTAAATGAATAACGTATGCCTTAATGTCAGGTTACACAATTTAGTGCTAGTTACAGTGAACACATTAAAATTATTAATGTGTACTCTACATCGTTGATTTGATGTTGTTCTTACATGGTTTCTTTGTTTGGATTGGATTAGTTTTTAAATTTTTAGCTTGTGAGGCATGACACTTGTGCTTTGCCTAATTTTTTTTTTTGTTATTGTGCCTCCACTATTACATTTTTGGAAAAAAAACTCATTTGACATTGGTTAATAGGTAGAGCATCGTCAAAATTACACCATTATCTATTAATGCATCATAAAATGATTATATATTATATATGGCAGCTGCATAGGGATTGCCATGAATAAGAAAACATTTTACGATGCATTAAGAGATAATGGTCTAGTTTTGACGATATTTTTCCTATTGACCATATATATAAAACAATGAATTGTACTTGTCATCGAAATGGATTTAAAAAACTATGAAATGTATATTTTTATGATGGTCTCATCCAGAGAGTCATTACATATTTCTATTAAAATGATATATAATTTCCATAAAAAAGGATTCCATGCAAATCACATATGTATACATGCACGTACATGCATGCATGCACGTGTGTGTATGTACAAATGAGAAGTTGTGCTAGCCTTTTCTAATAGGCATGTGTCCCATTAGTGTTTCCCATGTATGAAAACAAAAATTCAACCTTCCTAAAAATATGAATGTAGAGGATATGAAATCTTAATATAAGGATGTAATCTTAACCAAAACTAAATCAAAGCTTCACAAAGATGGGCCCTTGATCAAATTTGTGGCCAAAGTGTCCAAGAAAAAGCTTCCAAGTATGAATTTGTGACGATTTGGATCTCATAAGTGAAGACCTATTAACCTTAGCTCCTTTAAATAATTTAATAAAGATCTTGAGTAATCATATGGTGTGAAGAAAGTGCAATACGTCTCGGTATCTAATCTCACTAATCTTTATACAAGTAAAAAAGAAAAGGGAGTTCTCTACACAAGTCAAGGATGTTTCCAAGGTCACATCATTGTAGCAGAAAATACAATGGAAATAATCATTATCCATTGTTAGTTGCATTATAAATGTCATTGGATGACATTTCAAGTACCGACATTGGTGAAATGTAGGCTTTCATGATTGTGGGTTTCAACATTTATGTTTGATAGGAAAACATACACTATGTAATTGAATGGTGGTACTTCCAAAAAAACAAATAATCTATAGCATATCCAATCTTCGTTGAAGGAGGTATTAAAACAATGTTCCATTATTTATTCATAGTAAAGTATAATTTTTTACAATAAAAAACTAGAATCATAAAGAACCAAAAAAAATGGACAAATCCAAATAATAAGAATCTAACAAATTTATGCTTATAAAATTTATAATAAATTTATAAACTTATAAACTAGAAATTCATTATAAATCATTTATAAGATTATAAACTTATACATTAATAGAACAAATACAATATACTAAAACTGAAACATAACTTACAATGACTTGAATGAAAATGTATTAAAACAATGTTCCATTATTTATTCATAGTAAAGTATAATTCTTTACAATAAAAAATCTAAAATCTTAAAGAACCAAAAAAAATGGACAAATCCAAATAATAAGAATCCAACAAATTTATGATAAATTTAATAATAAATTTATAAACTTATAAACTAGAAAATTCATTATAAATAATTTATAAGATTATAAACTTATACATTAATAGAACAAATATAATATATTAAAACTGAAACATAACTTACAATAACTTGGATGAAAAGGTTTGAAGTGGGAGAAAAGGACAAGGACAACATAACATAAAAAGAAACAAAGTCATCTCACACCATATTTGGGACCTATCCTAACCACCCTTTATCATCTCAACTTCATCATGTTCTTGAATTGTCTCATCAAAGGATTGTCTTTGATTTCATCACGGATTTTAATGTATTCATGATTACTTCTCTCATATTTCTGTTGTAAATTTTTTACTACACTTTACAATTTTCTAGTATAAACTTGTTATCTAGGCAACTTTGGAAAATTGTGCAAACTAAAATTGGAATAAACTTTCATAGTCTCTCCCATTTAATATTTTTTTTTCTAAATATGCAATGATTTTAATTAAAATGGGTGCATTAATCTTCCCAACTATATCCTTATCTTTCATGTTATTATTTTCTATAATTAATAAGACACCTGGTTAATTAAAATGGGTGCATTAATCTTCCCAACTATACCTTTTTTTTCATTCTATTACTTTCTATAATCAATGGGGCATTTTAACAACACATAGATGGAAGTTGAAGTATTAAAATCATTTTTATGAAATTAAAGAGGAAAAAAAATTAACAATTTTTCTAGTGTGAAGGTATAGACAAAACAGGAAAAAAATATTTTTTCATAAACTTAAAATATTACATAAAATTTCTAAAAAAATAGTCAAACTATGTTTAATTGTTTCTTATAAATTTATACTAAATTATGTGAAAAAAAATGTTTTTTCAGAAAAATAAGTTTATGCTAAAAATTCATCCATCCCTGCAACAAACATCATAAAATATATAAAATATAGCATGTTTTCTCTTTCAATTCTTTGAAGAGGAAAACCTATTGCACATAAGAACATAGCTCAATGTTGTTGGGTTTCTCCAACAAACTTTGGGGTGTGCAATAATTTTTCCAACAAACTTTGGGGTGTGCAATAATTTTGAGCACCTTGAGTCTTTTTCTAAAAAATTGAAAAAATGTAGGGTTTAGGATGCTTTCCAAATTTAAAATTTATAGTGTATTTTAAACCAACAATGTATCAGTACTAGCCAAAAAAGCATTCACAAATTTTTCTCAACCTCCTCTGCCATGAGGCAAAAATGTTTACTCACCTTGTCTTGTACTCTGAACACATAAAGTAAGCATGGATTTATTAGTACTAGCCAAAGAAGCATCCACAAATTTTTCTCAACCTCCTCTGCCATGAGGCAAAAATGTTTACTCACCTTGTCTTGTACTCTAACACATAAAGTAAGCATGGATTTATTGGTTTGACAATTAGCATCAACTGTTTGTTCATCGACAGAAATGTCAATGCTCAACCATATGAACACGAAAACTCAACACAAAAAGAATCTTATGTTTTGGTGAAAGGACTTAATTCTTTTCAAAGCAAATCCATTGGACAAAGTTTGTTCCCTGCAAGAATCCCTCTTGTGGCAGTTTTATCAAACCTGAGAAACATGTACTACACAAGGGAAAAAAATCTTCTGTTTTGGTGAAAAGACTTAAGTCTTTTCAAAGCAAATCCATTGGACATAGTTTGTTCCCTGCAAGAATCCCTCTTGTGGCAGTTATATCAAACCTGAGAAACATGTATTACAAAAACATGTATTACAAAAGGGAAAAGTCCAATTCTCAGTAAATTCAATTTGAGCAAAAACATTTCTACCTTAACATTAAGGAATTATAGCTATCCTTTAAACAAATAAAGAAATTACATCTCAAAAACAAAACAAAACAAGCAACATGATTGAAAGAAGAACAAGCAATCCAATTCAAAAAAGTTCCTCTTCCTCAAAGTAAGAAACAACTTATTCATGCAGATATCCTGAAAATCCAGCCACTCCCACTTTCACCTTCCATTATGTCATACAAAGGTGACAATCCAGTGAATTGATTTTGCTGGCATTCTTTGCCCTTTTTCTGACCACATCATGAAGCTGCTTGCTTCATGAAAATTGAAAATATCTGAAGAAATGTTGCAATCGTTGTTCATCTTTGTCACATTATCTTCAAACTTTTCACAACTTTCTAGCCATTGGTGTTGGCCTTGTTTGAGATTTTCCAAGTCTTTCAAACCCTCTTTTAGATGTGCTCCAAAGCATGAATCCTGAGTGACATATGCACGTTTTGTGCTGGCTTTTTGAGCTCTCGAACTAGGAGTTTGGTCTTTCGCTTCCATCCATTTCTGAAGAACTTTATGGCGATTGGGTCTTCCATTTGGAAGATAGTTACCGTTGCTCTCAGTGCAATAATATCATGCAATAAAGATAGTTACCGTTGCCACCGTCCTCACAAGCCTCTTTATACCACTCAAGCTCTGCCATAGTACTTTGTTTCTGGCTTAATTCCATTGCTAACTTATTAACATTTGTGATGTTATTTTTTTTTCAGTTTCTCCAGATTTACATTTGTGATGTTAATTTTTTTCAGTTTCTCCAGATCTTTGTAGGGCAAGATGGGCATGATCATTCTGCACAAAGTCATCATCGTCAATACAACAACATATTTTTAGGATAAAAACATAAAATTAAAAAATGCATATAAATCTAATGCTACAACAAAATTTAATTTCAAATCTTATACAATATAAAATTAGTAAAACATAATATAATCATTCTTCCCAATAGTTTGAACCAAACCCAATTGATATTTATTTATTTATTTTATTTAAAGAACAATTATAAACTAAAGTAAATTTATTTTTTACTTTAAAATTATTGTGTGTGAAGAAAGAAGACAACTACCTAATTGTAAACCTAAATATTTATTAGTAGCATGACATTGTAAGAAGATGGACATTTGCAACTATTTTTTTTTTTTTTTTCTAGATATTTAATAAATTTAGGTGTTGTCTAACTTTTAGAAGTTGTGGCATTTTTCACTAAAATCTAGTGATATAAATTTGGTTAAAATCACAATTTTTTGTTGTTTAAATTGTGTTTTTGAATGCATAAATGGATTCAGCTTCTCGAAAAACCCTAGAATAGTGAGATTATACAGAATCAACCACTCAAATCTTCAGTTCCAACAATTTCTCACTAAATTTATGACAAAATTCATTAGAAAATATGCACAAAAAAAAAAATACAACTTTTAAACTACTGCATAAATTTATGATTAAAATAAATTTATACAATATTTTCAAATTATGGTTAAAAAAGATCTATAATGATTTTTAATTATTTATTAACATAAAAACTAACTTTCTCTCTTTCTATCTATTTATATATATTTTCTTTATTCTTTATATTTGAAAATAGTAAAGTGAAAAAGTTAAAATAAATGTGTAGTGTAGTGTTTGGAAGTCCCTACATGTATTTGAGGGATGGAATCTTTATGAGGATAGAAAACTAGTACCGAATGTATGCAATATTTTCAAATTATAGTTAAAAAAATCTATCTAATGTTATATATATAAAATAAAAATATTCCTTTTTTTATTAAATTGATAGTAAAGTGAAAAGAGAAGAATTTTATTTTATTTTTGTTAAATTATGTATTGGCATATATTAGAAAGAGTAAAAAGCCAAAGCCACATGGAAGTGACATTTTAAGAGGACAATGTAAGAGTCATTGCATTGGGAAGTGATATTTTAAGAAGACAAAGTAAAAGTTATTGCAAAACTTGTTAAGAGATAGTAAAAAAAGGGTCTTATGGTTTTATTCACAATTTAATAAAAAAATTATCTATCTATTTTGCAAATCTCTTTCCTCCATAATATATGAAAACAACTTAAATCTATAATTATTTGGAAATTTATTTTCTTTTCCATAATATATAAAAACAACTTAAATCTATATTTTAATAAAAAATCTAATTTGTAAATCTATTTTCTTCATGATATGTATAAGTAATTTAAGAGTTCCAAAGGCCCTTTTTACAGCCTAAATGAGATAGATGCATCTTATCTATAACTTTTACCATGTCTAAAAAAAAATCAAATAATCTACCTAATAATCAAATCAAATATGATTAAATAAAAATAAAATTATTTATCATAAAACAAATCATATCAACTAAAAATAACATATATTAAAAATATTTTAAGTAATTAAATAGCTTCAAATACCAAGATTTAAATAAAAAATAAACACTAATGATAATAATGTATATATGGCATAAAAATAACATATATTAAAAGTATTTTAAGTAACTAAATAAATTTCAAATACCAAGATTTAAATAAAAAATAAACACTAATGATAATAATGTATATATGGCATTGATTTACATCAAAATGTTTTTTTTGTTTGCTAGTTTGTCTTGTGGGTGAGAAACCACCACTCACCAACATCTAAGTCATCAAAATTATTAGGGATGCAACCTGAGCCACACCAACCCTTAACATGACTAGATTTTTTTGTTCACGGAGTACCTTAACAGCACACTCAGTCACCGATTGTCCTACATCTCTGAGACTATTTACATCAAAATATTAATGTAAATATATATGAAAAATATAATTGAGAATATAAATTTTCTTGTAATGAATAATAACATTTTAATTTTAATACTGTAATTGAAATTATTAATTTTTTTCCATATTATTAAATCCTGATCATCCTGATATATCAAATGTAAACTTAATAAATACGAGATTTAAATAAAACTTATTAAATATAAACTTAATAAATACCAGATATAAATAAAACTTATCAAATATAAACTTAATAAATACCAGATTTAAATAAAACTTAATTTGTAATTATACCTTATCCTCTCTTTAATTTCTCCCTTTGACAATGAAACCTTCCATTCTATAAAAGCAACGCCTGCATTCATTCAGACTGAGCTCTCTAAATTGCTTGCAAGAAGTGATTCTTCCCAAGCCTTGGACAGTATTCCCCATAAAGCAAGAAAAGTTAACCTGCAACAACATTTCTGCAAGTTAGCACCATATGGGCACCTGGCAATGGATCCCTCTCAATTTAGAACTGTGTACATAAAATATGTGACTATTAATGTATTAGTCTGGGATATCTTCTAACGTAGAAAATTTCATTCTTAGACCGCTCAAGTCTGAAGGGAGATTAAGATTGCAGTCCTTCCAAAGGCTTGAGAAAAGAATTTGCCTTTCAATCTAACAGTACAATTTTATTCTGATCTTGACCAGATGAAGTTCTGCGCTCAAATATAACTATGTAAGAGAGAAAAAAAAAAAGTTCTCAGAAGGTCCTGAACAGCAGCTTGAATTAAAACCCATTGAAATTTGCGGAAAATTAAAGAAAAACCACTTTTTTTTTTTCGCTCGCTTGATCCGATCCAAACTCAAAGAAAAACTCTATTTTACCCACTACAAACAATTTTTTCTGGCAAAGACACCTTAAACATTATAAAAAATTCAATCTTCATCTTCTAAAAAGCTTCCCACTTCCTCAATGCTCTACTTGCCAGTACTTTGAAACTTGAACACACAGTAACTTAGACACATGAAAAGAAACCATCGTATAGTTTGAAACTTGAAAACAAGGTAACTTGACACAGGAAAAGAAAACAATGATATCCTCATAAGGATAACAATAAGAATAAGATTCCCAAAAACATACTCATACTGGGGCAGACGAGTCTTCTGCCATTGTCTGCCATTACTGCTTGATTGGATTTGCATCCCATTGGTGTTGAATTTAAGAGCAGCAATGCTGTCCTTATAATAAATCATAATGGGTGCCTGTCTTTTCTTACATGCACTAGGGAAGGAACCGAGCAATATCCAGGAAAAATACAAAGAAGACTTAAGACATAGAGTGGGTTTGGAGTTCAGGAAATTGTATTTGTCACTGTCAATACAATGGTTCAGTTTTATAAATTGAAGAGACATTAGCGCAATGTGAAAAGTCGGTGGGTTTTAACTTTTTAAATGGATATTGAGGAGGTGCCCACGTTCTTAGATTCTGTCCGGCGCTTGGAGATTATATTTTAACCCGTACAGGGTCATATAGTGCTTGGATTTTCTTATAATGCACAGTGGATCCACACTGGGTGTTTGACTTTTTTGAGAAAAGAGCAGGAGCCCAGCAATGTCCTATAGTGCTTGGATTTTCTTATAATGCACAGTGGATCCACACTGAGTGTTTGACTTTATTGAGAAAAGAGCAGGAGCCCAGCAATGTCCTGGGAAAACGAAGGAAGAAAACTCCAAGACTTTGAATGGGCATGGATTTATTTATGGAAAATTGTAATTGTCAGATCTTTCATTTTTATGAATGGAAAGATTTATTTATTTATTTATATTTTTTTTTTTTTATTTGTCAAACAAATCTTTCATTTTTATGAATGGAAATAATTTTTTGTTTTTTCCTTGGTCAGATTTTCTATTTCGAATTTTTGTTTTTTCTTCTTTTAATAAAAAAGTTGGTAAAATTTTTCATAGTTTCTTTGTTGTTTACTGTTTATTGTTAATGAAAAAATTATTATTGGTTATAATCAGTTAATGGAGGCTTACTCATTAAGGAATATCATGTCATCTAAAATAGCTTGTTGAACAGATTTTCACTTTTACACGATGTTTTTGGATCTTGTGTTATTAACTTATTTATTTATGTTCTAGAGAGAAGCTCTTGTTGAATATGGAATATCATGTCATCTAAAATATCTTGTTGAGCAGATTTTCACTTTTACAAGATGTTTTTGGATCTTGGGTTGTTAACCTATTTCCTTATGCCCAAGAAAAAAGAGCTCTTAGCAATATGGCTTGTAGTCAGCGTTAAGACTATCTTTATAGCAACTAAAGTCATATGTTTTCTAATAACATTTAACTTTAATCTTATACATAAAACCAATTGCTTACTCCCAATGCAATTTAATATTTTTTCCAAAAATAAATTAATCAAAGCTTATCTATATATAATAGTTTATTTGAAAAAATAAATAATTATTTCATAAAACTATTTTAAAATGAATTAATTGATAATTTATATATTATAGACTTCAGATCACCTTCTAAAAGATTAACACTATTTTTATTGGTAAAAATATCTCTAAAATAAATCATTTCCCGCCTGATAAATTATTTTATACTTTTATAAACAATTTTTTAAGAAACATTTATTTCATGATGATGATGATGATTCATGTCCACTAAGAATGAATTGGTCTATCGGACCTTAAGAGGGTAAGTGATTAATTGCTATTCTTTAGAATTTTGTTTCTGTGCTCGAAAAGCATTAAGAGAAGCTTTCCAAGATCACCATACTTTTGTTGAGTTAAGAGGTTAGGAAGGTTGGTAGTATGACAAATATTTTGAAAATGAGATCTAATATGGGTATAGGCTAGACAATCTAAGAGAATTAGTGTTACCAAGGTGACACACTCTTTCATCCCATAGCGTTTTAAGAATTGACCAATGCCCAATTTCACTATGGAGCTCGTGAAAATTTGTTCGTATCTTAGCAATGCTTATTTTTTTCTTTACACTTGGAAAAACAGATCGATAATTTTGATCTTCTAGATTATGGTTGATTACATCCTTATAATACCTTAATTTTTTTTTTCCTCTAACTCTTTATCACACCACATTTTCTCCTTAAATTTTGATTTGACGATTTTTTTAATAGTATATTTATTGTGCAAAATGATGTGTTCTATGATTCCCCAATAGTTTAGCCAAGACTAAGCATCTTTATGCCATCCTCGCTTGATTCGATGGTGGTTACGACTTGATTTTCAAGCAATTTTAGGAAGCCTTTCGTCTTCCATGTTGTTTAACTTGTTCTTATACATTAGGTATCTAGTCATAGCCATGCTCTCAATGGGGGAGAGACTTGTTTCTCAGAGGAGGATGAGATAGGGCATATTTCCTTTAATTTTGAGATTATAGGTTATAAAATTCTTTTGTATCGACTCTATCTTTCTCTAGGATTCACAAGAGATACTACAGCCCCACACTTCACATCCATAAAGAATAACATCTGTAACAAGAGTCTCAAAGAGGAGTTTCGTCTTATCCCAACTCCAAAGATTAGCTGATTTACAATTGTTTTCAAGCCCATAATAAGCTTTCCATCCCCCAATAATCCTTTTCTCAATGTTATAATTCCAACTAAGCTTGTGGTGAATATGAATTCCAAGATATTTGTATGAAGTCACTTCCTCCAAGTTGTTGTTTTCATATACGAAGGTATCATAAGTGATCTTATTGGATTTAATAATAATGACCTTAGTCTTATCAATATTAACAGTCATACCCATATTGGAGCAAAAATCCTTGAGGATTCTTAGTTGGTTTTTAAGATCATGGGGACTCCTTGCCATAAGAATGATATCATCGGCATAAAGAAGAAGATTGATGACTATACCAGTGAGAGTAGGGCCGACACAAACTGCTTTTTCCAAGCAATCTTCTAACTTGTCAATGCATATGCCAAAAAGGGTAGGGGACAAGGGACAACCTTGTTTGACTCCAATATTGCATTTAATCTTTTTTAACCAGCGCTCTGTGTTTTTAAAATCAGCAATAACGTTCTCGTACATCCTTATTGCAGCATCCCTCAACTCGAGAGGCACTTTTATCTCTTCCAACCTATTCCAATTTTTTTTTCCTAGGAACCATGTCAAAAGCTTTTCTAAAGTCGACAAAACAACAAAAAAGATTGGTTTTAGTATTGCGGAACTCCTCTGCAATGATCCTAAAGGTAACAAGATGGTCCACAGTTGAATGATATCTCCTAAACTCGGCCTGGACTTTAGCTCTTTTACTGTGACTTTCTAGCCAAAAGCTAATCTTTTTTTCCAAAATAATTTCATAAAGCTTGGCTAAAATTGGGCTAATCATAATGGTCCTATAATTAAAGGGAATGTTTTTATCCCCATTTTTAAAAATAGGAACAATGAGACTTTGCGTCCAAGGTTTAGGGAAGCCATGCTTGACTGCGAAATTGAAGAGCTTGTGTATGTGAGGGATAAGGATAGGCCCTCCGATTTAAAAAAATTCAACTTGGTAGCCTTCAATGTCCTTAGCTTTCCCATTTGCAAGCCACTTAACCCCAAACTCTATGTCATCTAAAGAAAAAACTTCTCCCTTTGTAGGGACAATAAGAATGGTGTCCATGGCATTAGGGAACTCGTAAAGACTTTTAAGGTAGGAATTCCAGTACCTTAAGGGAATCCTATTATTTTATGTAGTATTGTTGTTTATAATTTGGCTCCAGAATTTCTTAGTATCCAACTTATATATTGTGAAAGTTGCTCTTGCCTTTTATTGATATAGTACCTTTTTTCCCTTTTAATTAGGGCTTTGTACGTATTGATCTTATCGAGTTTTAAGGACTCATTAGAAACATCCCTAATGATTTTCCTAACAATTTTACATTCTTTATCATACCAAGGGTTGGTCATTCTATTATTCTTTTTATAAGACACCTCGAAAGAGAACTTGTTAATAGAAGTGGAAAGGGTAGTTGTAAAATTATGAGAGTTCTTCAATGTTGTCCTTATAAGTTAGTAGATTTAATTTACTATTTAAATCCTTTAAGAAAAGGTCAACTTTACCTTTGTCAAAGCGTAAATTCCTTTGATTACCAGAATTCTCTTCAATGGCGTTCCTGTGCATGGAAAAGCTTAGAGTTAGGGTTAAAGGTTTATGATCAGAGTCGGATTCATGGTCATTTAAAAGGTCAAAAGTTGCTATTTGGTTGAAAATGGGGATATCAGATATCACATAATCTACGACGCTACTACCTAGTCCATGAATACAAGTCATATGGTTGGAGTTTGGCCACTTCATTACTCCATTGCAAATTATTAGGTCTTGAGAGGTCCAGAGCTTGACCAACTCAGTACCAAACACATTTTCAATTAGGTCTTCAGATCTTCTTTTGTAGCTATTAGAAAAAACAAGGTCCTCATCTAGCCATAAATGATTATGGTTGGAATCAGTACTTAAAAGAGTAGCATGTTTAGTTGCAGTCCTAGCATTAAAGTCTCCTAGAAGGAGGATATTACCTTCCTTTTTCAAACTATAAATATGTTGTATGGACAATTGTTATTTAGATAGTTTTTCTTATAAAAAGTAGAATTAATAGGTGCAAAATAGCAAATTGCTATATACATCTTCTTAGCATTGAATGTGAGGAGAAATGCTTTTTCTAATATAACAAGCTGTCTCCTAGACTTTTATAACTATTTTTTGAAAAATATCTCTAAAATTATTCTATTTTTATATACATAATAGTTTAATAATATTTTATTTTATTAATATAATTTTTTAATGATTTCTAAAATTTGAATTGAAAATATATATAATAAATTATTTTTATGATTTTTTAGGGTTGATTTGATAATCTATATAATACGGGTGGTTTCAATGGTCCTACACAAATGATAAAACCTATTGGTTAATATTTTCATGCTAAAGTAGATTTTTACTTTTATAAGCAAAACTAAAACCTATTGTGTAATATTTTCAAGCTAAAGTAGATTTTTATTTTTATAAGCAAAAGCAAAACCTATTGGTTAATCTTTTCATTTCATGTAAAAGTAGATTTTTATTTTATTTTTATAAGTATTTACCGTTGCACGTTTTATGTAAAGAGTAGTGTAGGGTCCATATGTGTAGACATTCATCTTTGCCATAGAAAATGGGTCATATGTATGTAGTCATTCACTTTTGTTTGATCACCTTATATTATTGTATAAAGAAAATGATACAATATTTGAAGGAGAGGTGATCTTTCCTTGGAAGGAGGGGTGGTCTTTCTTTCATGTAATATATCTATCACGACACTTTGCAAGGCTTGCCTTCATAGGAGTATTCTCAGTGATTATTGACTAAGTGTAAATATTTAATTTATGGTCAAGATTTTTGTGATGTGTGATCTGTATTGTATTATATTCAACATGATAAACATAGCACTAAATTTATTTGGAATTATTTTTAATAATTTTTTTTAATTTAAAAACTTTTAAATGTGATTTGGAGAATAACGATTTTTTTTTTTTTTAAATTTAAATTTTTTTAAATGTGATTTGGAGAATATTTAATATAGAATTTTATGTTTGGGAGTGGGAAAATATATGCTTTAGAGAAAACAAACTTTTAAATGTGATTTGGAGAATATTTAGTTTATAGAATTTTGTGTTTGGGAGTGGGAAAATATATTCCTGATAGTAGGATAAACAATGAGGTGGACTTGTTTGCTAGTATATATTTTATTTTCATAATTATTTTATTTTTATTTTTAAAGTATTAATAAATTAATTATATATAAAGTGGATATTAAAAAAAGTTTAAATAGTTTTTTTTTATAAATTAAGAAAGTTAAGTTTTAAATACTATCTAATTTATTTAGAAATATAATACATATTAAAATTGTAATTTAAATATATATTAAAATTATTATGTTTAAAAAGTTTTATTAAAAATAAAATAAAGACAAGTTATTGTTTTTAAGGCACAAAAATAAGTTTTTGTAGATTTACATTAAAAAAACTTGTAAATAATTACCAAAATTAAACCTGTATTTAAAGGTGGATCATCACTCTTTAGTAGCACTATCAACCATCAATAATAGGTATTGCATTCGAGATTGTAATTCATAAGGCATTTGATTACTATGCTCATACATAATATAAAATATCATAAATCAAACTATAGTTTTAAACAAGCATGTTAAAGTACCTTTATTGTCCCTACCTATTACTCTTGTATTTGTCACCCTAGGTCTTGAAGAGAAACTAATAATGATATTTTGTCAAAAACATACGAAGTACTTGAGGAATTGCTCCAAAAACACCATTTTTGAGCCTAGTCACACTTTTCCTAGAGAGAAGAGCGACCAATTGCTTTTTGTTCATAGACAACTCGTAGCTAGTCAATGGTTGTTCATACTAAACCCACGACCACCCTTGTGATCTTCTAGATTCAGAGAGTTCCGAGGAGATCAATGAGAGATGGGTTGACCATGATGGATTATTGGCCATGAAACTTGTGCATGACATATTTTCACCTAGTTCCAAGCCTTGAACCTATCTCTTAGCCTTCTCTATCTTCCTATAAGGAGAGGCCATGTTGGGGCATTGGGAATCTAGGATACACCTAACATTAGAGCTATATTCTTCATGATATTTGAGAGCAACCAGAGAGTCCTATTTCCATCTTTTTTTAGTGAATGGGGTGTTGGACATCAACACAAATGAGAGAATCATCCTAGATGAGATATACCATTCTATCCTTACCATGATATGGAAGATTGCATCACTTCTTTCTACCAAACAAGAGTGGCCAAGGGAGAGCTCCAGGAACTCGATGCCAGGAGTGCAACAAAGACTCAACATATATTATCATTTGTTGTACCTCATTTCTTAATATAATATAGATCTATGTTTTTTCCCCCTCTAATACTTGTTTTAATCATGGTTTCTTAGTTCATGATCAAGTCTTTGGGCACAAAAAGGATGATTGCATATAATCATATCTAATCTAATTCTATTGCAAAGTAACTTGCCTATGGATAAGCAAGCCCTCGCATTGACCATATTATAGTTAGTGACAGACTGTAGGATAGATCACTATGTGTTTACCCTAGATCTACAATATACACACACAAATTATGCTAAGAGATGAGAAGGATGATGCCATACCTTGTTATGATGATTTTCCTAGCGTTATCCTTGCAATGAAGCTCCTAAGATCCAACTCCTAGTAGACACTTCAACTTGTCACCTGCACATAAAGAAATAATAAAATCTTTCTCAAGTATTTGGGCACAAAAAGGATGATTGCATATAATCAGATCTAATATAATACTCAAGGATTATTAGATATACCAAAATTTGATCATGAACTAAGATGAAACCATCATTAAAACAAGTATTAGAGGGGGGGAAACATAGATCTATATTATATTAAGAAAAGAGATACAACAAATGATAATATGCCTTGAGTCTTTGTTGCACTCCCAGTTCTGAGTTCCTTGAGCTATCCCTTGGCCACTCCTTCTTAGCAGGAAGAAGTGAGAAAATATTCTATATCGCACCAAGGATAGGATGGCATATCTGATCTAGGGTTATTCTCTCCTTTGTGTTAATTCCCAACTCCCCACTCACTAACACAAGATGGCAACATGACTATGTGGTTATTATCCAATAGCATGAGGCATATAGCTCTGATATTAGGTGTACTCTAGATGCCTAAATCCCCCAAATCACCTTTCTTTATAGGAAGATAGGGAAGGCTAAGAGATAGGTTTAAGGCCTAGAACTAGGTGAAAATAGGGCATGCACAAGTTCCATGGCCAATAATGCATCATGATAAACCCATCTCTCATTGATATCCTTAGAAATCTCTGAATCTAGAAGATCATAGGGGTGGCCATAGGTTTAATATAGAAAACATGTGACTGACCATGAGTTGTCTATGAGAAACAATCGACCAGTTGCTCTTCTCACTAGGAAAAATGTGACCAGGCTCAAATGATGGTAGCTTATCTATGAAGATAAAGATGTGACGGTTACACTCATTCGCAAGAAGACGATTACAAAGGGGTCGATCAAGCATTTTAACATAAAGAATCAATGAGAAAACCCTAAAAATACAGAACCCTAACCCCAGAAGATGAAACAACAAAACGTTTTTGGGACTCAATGTGGTTAGTTGATACGTTAACTTCTCGGGGGTGCAATTTTTGCACAAGACCTCCGTTTGGGGTGCTCGATAACTCATCAGAAAGGTCTAGTTGAGGAGTACACATTTCGTTCAGCCTAGCATATGCCTTCAATGACATGCCAGGGAGCCAAAAAAACATCGTTTAGGGCCTCAAAACCATGGATACTTTTAAGGATGGAAATTTATTTTAAAATGTAGAAACACAGGCTAATATTCTTAGTCCTTAATATGCAAAATGTAAAATGTTTAGTGATATTTTTGTTAAAATATTCAAATTTCTAAGGATTTAATATAATTTCTATAAAAGTTTATTGATTTTAAGGTAAAATAATTTTATTCTATAGAACTTGGACGAATCATTTTTAGAAAAAATGGAAATTGGCGAATCTTTTTTTGGGAAAAACCATGGAAAATTATCCCATTGGAGAAATCCGGCCCCTAAAATCATCTCTTCTCAAAATGACCCTGGAAGTTTGGGACCCAAAAAACCGTAGAAAAGTTGCCAAGATGTGGAACCATTCTGAATTAGTTGAACATGTGGGTGGTCACCAATATCCACTTGAATCATTCCTCCTCCTTGAGGAAGCAATGGTCCCCATTTCTTCAAGTTCTTCCATCAGATGGGGAAACTTCTGCTGAATCTGACTCTTGGTGAGCCACTTTCCCTAGTGAGTAAGCTTCCCTGCTTTGACGACCTGATAGAATTGAATGTTCTATTGGTGGGTACCCTTCGTCTTGGTGTCCATGATTTGATCAAATTTCGCTTGTTCAATGGAGTCAGGATTGAGTTTTGTAGGAGTTTAGTGCTCATTCACGTTCGAAGTGTCTAAGAGAGGTGGAAAATATGGTCGAAGCAGTTCCACATTAAATATCGGGTGCAAGGAAAGGAAAGGGGGAATACTTAATTCAAAATAATTCTCACCCACAACCTTGGTGATGGTGTAAGGCATGTATCGAAGTGGGTGGAGCTTCTGATGGGGTCCTGTGAGGTGCTCTTTTTGCAAATGCAACCATATATTATCTCCTACCTCAAACTTGTGTGGTACCCAACATTGATTATGGTGCTGCTTATACTTGGCATTGGATTTTTGGAAAATTTCACAAACTTGTTGTTGAATGTGTTAGATTTTCTCAACAAATTTGGTTGCTCGATTAGCCTCAGTCTGAGCATGGGAGGACTCTTCCTATGCAACGAAAATGGACAAAGCTACATCAACGAGGGTCAATGGATAGAATCCCAAGAACTCTTGAAAATACATGTGGCCAATAGAGATGTGGATGGATCTATTGTAGCTATGTTGAACATAAGGAAGGATTGCATCCCATGTGCATGGATGTTTGTAATTGTGCATGCTCAGGATATGGACAATCATCTTGTTGACTACTTCTATTTTTCCATCAGTCTATGGGTGGAAGGTAGTTGATTTGGTCAACTCGGTGTCCATCGTTGAACATAGGATGGACAAAAAGGTACACAGGAACCTACTGTCTCGATCTGAAATAATGGTCTGTGGGAACCCATAATGAACCAATTTATACATTCAAATAATATCTTAGCAGTGGCCTCAGTTGTGATTCTCTTCTTACAAGGTGCCAAAATTACCATCTTAGAGAATCGATCAATGAGCACAAAGACACAGTCACTCCCATGCTTGGTTGAAGGTAGAAAATACAAGTAATCCATGGAGATGGAATCCCAAGTCCTATAGGGAGTAGGTAGAGGGGTGTATAGTCCTTGTTTCTTGATCTCGGGTTTGTCAATGGTGCGGGAAGTGGAGGATCTAATGTACTTACAGACCTCTTGTCGAAGCTTCGACAAATAAAAATTATTTTGTAGTGTTGCCACTATTTTTTCCACACCAAAGTGTCCCACCACCCGAATGAAATGAGCTTCCAAAATAAGCTTTTCATGCTTGCTTGAAGGAACACAACGATGCCTCAGATGGCATAACAATACATAATAGAGATGAAAGTCTGGAACTATTTTTTCTGTGCTCAATGTCTGATAGGGAGAAACAAAGCTAGAGTCACTATTCTATAATTTTGGCCACTTGGATGTCTCATGCCCACATGAGTTAAGAACTGTGGTTAATTCCATAAGCGTGGGTCGACTGAGGCAGCCTATGGCATTTTTGGTGTCTCCCTTCTTGTACTTGATGTTCAAGTGGTGTTGTTTCAGGTACATTCACCATTTTTGATGGTGGTCATTATGTAACTTTCCATGTGGTTGCATGAATTGCAAAGGACTGTGATCAGTGTGGATGATCATTTCCTTTCGTAGAATGTAATATTTCCACTATCAACACACATGCACAATGGAGTACATCTATTTTTTGTAGGTGGGTTATTTGTGAACAACATTAGATAGTGTTTCACTGTGATAGGCCACCTGATGCCCATGTTGAGTGAGGACTGTACCGATAGGATCATTTGAAGCATCTGTCTTAATCTCAAATGGTTTTTGCAGGTTTGTCAGAACAAGTATTGGTATTGAGAAAACAAAAAAAATTAAATTTTTGAATTATTTATGTTGGGAAACGGCCCCAAAAAACTTGGCCTTTGCTCCACCCTTGGCCACCTATTTTAGTTCCCAAGCGATATGAAAGAACCCCAACACAAACCTATGGTAGAAGTTGGAAGGCCCAAGAAGTTGCAGAGCTCGATTAGTTTCTTCAGGGCTTGCCAATCCCAAACGACTTGGGATCTTGGTTGGATCCACATGAACACCCTACTCATCCATGATGTATCCAAAATATTGGATTCTCTACATGTTGAAGGAACACTTTTCCAAATTGGCATATAACTTATGTTGTAGTAGGGTGCCAAAGACCTGCCGAATGTGCTTCAAATATTCCTACTAGGTTTTTCTAAAGATGAGGATGTCATCCAGATATATGACCACAAAGGAGTTTGTGAATGGCCACAATATATCATCCATCACTTTCATGAATGTGGCTAGGGAATTAGTCAAGTCGAAATGCATGTCCAACCACTCAAAGAGACCTTATTTAGGTACGAAGGTTGTCTTCCATATATCATTTTTCTCAACCGACACTTGAAGGTAGCCTGAATTTAGATCAATCTTAATGAAAAATGTGTCCCCCTTGAGATGATCGAGAAGATCATCAAATCCGGGGATGGGGTACCGATTTTTTACTATGATATTTTCAAGGGATCTATAATTAATACAAAGTCACCATGCCTCATCCTTCTTCTGTACTAGAATAATTGGGCTCCCTCAAGGTGAGGAGCTTGGTTTGATGTGGCCCTTCATAATTAGTTCTTGGATCTGGTGTTTTATTTCTTCATTATCCATAATAGAACACATGTATACAAGGTCATTAGGAAAAGGAGCACCGGGTGTCAAATCAATTGAATGTTTTACCTAAAAGTGCAAAGGCACCCCAATAGGCGAGGCAACGATGTATTTGTGCTCTTCTAAGTTATCTTTTCCACCTACTACTACTGTGTAGAGAGACCTCATGAACATGTTTTGGAAGTTGTAGTGAACTTTTGTTCACCTTCCAAATAGACCATAAAGAGGACATATATCCCTGTTTGAGATACCAACTTTCAACACTTTTTTGTGGAGATCAAAGAGACTGTAGTAGTTGGGACTGCCTCCGGTACTTTGTAGAGTTGACCTCCCAAAATAATAATGACACTAAGGGGCCTAGATTCATAAACACCATGATGCTTCCAAATATATGGTTGTCCTAAAAGAACATAAAAAACTTCAAGGGGGGAAACATCACTCAATACCTTGTCTTTGAAGGGTTTGATGTCGTATTATAGAAAAAATTGCTAGCTAACATAGATGTCTCATCCTTGGTTGAGACAACCAATGGTGTATGGCTGAGGATGTGACATCGTTGTTAAGTTCAACCTCTTGATGGCCTTTGTTGAGATTAGGTTCTTCTGGCTAATGTTGTCAACAATCAAATGGAGGGGGGTCCCCTTCACCCACATTTGTGAGAGGACCCCTTCACCCACATTTGTGAGAGGAAGAAGTGCTCCCCTTCTTCAGTCTCCTCTGATTTCCTCTGGATGAAATTTTGTGGTAGTAACAATGACACTGGGTTCTATGTCAATGATTCATTTTCCCTTGTTTGGTTCTAAATCAAAGTCTGAGTTGGCATTCGACTCTAAGGCTTTCGTCTCAACCAACACTGACTATTTGGAGTGACATTCATCAGTGTTGTGCCAAGAGATTTTGTGGAAATCACACCACTTTCCAGTGTCATTATTTGACTTCTCATTACCCTTGTTTGTTGGTGGCTTGGACTGGTTGTCCTAGGTCTGGCCATCCTTGCTTTCTCCTCTTCTTTGGAAGTTAGGGCCACCTTTTTTGTGCTTCTTCTATGATGGGTTTACAGAGCTGAAATATTTCTTATTATTTTTCTTGAACTTTTGCTCGATCCTCACAACATATAGATAAGTGGCTCCCAATGAGGAGATGTCTAGGAACTCCATGTTTTTCTGGATGTACCTATGTAGGCCACTACGATACATCAGGACCAAGGGCTTCTCAAAGTATTTAATATCCATCTTTGTGCACAAGGTATGGAATATGTTGGTGTAATTTGGCACCATCTGGTCTCTCTCCTAATGCAGAGTTGTCCATCTCATGTATTGGTCATCATAGTTTCCAAATATGGAAACATCGCTCCTTGAGGGCATCAACAAAATCCTCCCAAGTGGGTTCTGGCCCAAAAATTGTATCCTTGTCTCCAACATGTTTCTCATGCTAATTTTCTCACCAATCTCTGACATGGGGAAGAGATTTAAGGAGCACAAAGGTGATTTTTTCACGGTTGGAGAGATTTAGGATAGAGAAATAACCCTCTAGTAGACTTAACCATTTTCCAAAGCGTGGGTGTCTATTTGGCCTTCAAATAAATGAATATCACATTTAACTTGTACCTTGAAGGGTGTCGCACTTCCAAAGTGACTACTGATTGAATGTGTTGTCGTCATTGTTGGAAGTCGTCAAAGGATCTAGGTGAAATTATCCATCATCTTGTTCCTTTTTTGCATGAAGGATTCCTCGAGAAACAGTTTGATAGGATCTCCTACTCCTTCGTCTCTCTTTTCATCCGCCATGGGAGGTTGCTTGGGCTAGTGAGAGTGGTTGTACTAAAGAGAAACTAGCTTGAGACCCAACTCTCGATACCTTGACCTCGTCGGGGACATGCATTAAGAAACAAAAAGGAGTCGACTACTCTGATACCATTTATCTGGAATATATTGAGAATGACATGAAGGAAAATATATAACAAGGAAATACATAGAGATATGGAAAGAAACAAAATAATAAAATTAATCTCAGATTCTATTAATGATTGTTTAAAATACAAAAGATTGTAAAATGCAAAGCACACAAGCTAGCTAGAATGGCAGTAGCTTATCTTTGAAGATAGATGTGTGACGACTACACTCATTCACAAAAATATGATTACAAATATTCCAAAAAGGCCTTTTAACATAAAAAATCAATTAGAAAACCCTAAACATACAAAACCTTAACCCCATAAGATAAAACATCAAAAGGTTTGTGGGACCCAATGTGGTTAGTTGATACGTCAAATTCTCAAGGGCACAATTTTTTCATACAAACTCCATTTGGGGTGCTCGGTACCCCGTAAGAAAGGTATAACCAAGGAGTACACATTTCGTTCGACTTAACATCTTTATGTGACCACATTCTATGTGCTTTTGAGAGAAAAAAACATCGTTTAGGGCCTCAAAATGGCCCTAGAAGTTTGGGGCCCGAAAAATCGTAGAAAACCTGCCAGGATTTGCAACCATTTTGAATTAGTGGAACAAGTGGGTGGCCACCAGTATCCACCTGGATCATCAAAAATGGTGTTTTTGGAGCAATTCCTCAAGTACATCTTATGATTTCAAGAGAATTGCATCATTAGGTTCACTTCAAGGCCTATGATGACAAATAGAAGTGTAACAAATGCTCCTTAAGAGTGAGCCAGAAGATAAACCGATGGTTGAAATACATTACCAAAATACACGGTGGTGGAGTTTCATAAGGAAGGAGCTAGTGGATCAAGGAACCAGGAAGTACCTGGAAAAAGACGTCAACCAATAATATATACAGATCACCCCTAAGGTAGACATACCCATTCCTAGATGTATGAAAAAGCATGGCTTCCAACACAATACACTGTAGATCCATGAAATGATATGCAAGAACATGGACATGAAAATTACATGATGGATCCATGTCATATAAAAGATCATAGACACGAGAAAATATAATGTGGATCTATGTCACATTAGGAAGAAATGTAAAAAAAAATGAGAGTGCCAACGTGGTCTTTGATCTAAAAATGAAGAAGACTTGTGTTCTTGAAAATTTTTGCAAGTAAAATTTATGTGTTAAAATGAAAATGGATCAACTTTGCAACACAACTTTAATAGGATTTACTCATTCAAGATGCATATAAACAACAGCATAATCAGAGAACAAAAAACACATAACACAACAAATGATAAAGGAGTTCACCCCTCTCTTGGGCTACATCTCCTGGTCCAGCTTCCAATGGATCATTTGTATTATTTTCTCAAAGTGCTCAAAAATGTACTTTAAAATGCTCAAAATTTTAAATAGACTGCTCCAATGGCTTTAGAACGTCCAAAAACCCCTAGCTGGGATTTTTCGGCACCTCGTTTGGCCAAAAATTGAAGAAGATAGGCTTCCTAGAAGTCCCCCCTTCAAGCTTGTTGTCTCTGAATCTACAAAACGCACCCTTGTTGGCTCAACCTAGCCCACATGCATATTTAAGCGTAAAAACTTAGCACCAGACACAACTGCATGAACCGTGCAAACTGTAGGATAGTTACGGGTGCACCTAGCCCCTAACCGTTAAGGGCAAGGTCGTATGACCCATGCAACCGCACACTAGCATTAACATAGGCTCCCGTTCCATAAGCCAATGGTCAAAGGCCAAATGGCGGGTCATTTGTATAACCGTTGGAACAAACACAACCGCGCGCGTGCCCGTATGGTATAGCTTTGGGTCATATGTAATACAATGTGTGACCAAGGGCTGGGGCTAAGCCCCGACCCGGTTGCGCCCCAAACTACATGCATATACAAACTTTTAAATATATTTCACCATATATATTACAAGGAACAACTAGTGGCACGCTGGTTGGCGGCTCTTTGCCAAGTCTTTACCCCCTACCCGGAGGTCGCGAGGTCGACTCTGGCCAACGACATAAATTTTAAACCAATAAATGTATGACACGTGGTAGCCATTGACTGGGCCACGTGTCGTCATCCCGTTCGCTGAAAAACATGCAAGGTCACATGCCAACTATCTAAATAACTGTTTTCCATGTGTCGTACGACCTACCATGTTAGCGGCCATACGAACTGTACAGTCAACACCCCTTTTTTTGCTTGTTTGTAAATTTGAACAGAACGCGATATCTCTCGCTCTCGATGTCCGTTTGAACCCAAACAAGTTGCGTTGGGTTCGTAACAATGAGACCTATGCTCTCGATTGATTTGAAGTGATTCCGAGCACTTTGAATTTTTGAGCAAAATTTGATCCCTTGATCACACCTCCCCATTGGAAAGCTTTTGGACCTCCAAAAGACTATTTTCAGCTATTTGAAGATGAGGGTATAGTTCCCTCACTCTTCCAACCTCAATCCACTTGGCTTTGCTTGGATTTGTACCTTTAAGACCAACTCAAAGATACTCCACATTTCCTCGTTTTGAAGTTCGCATTCTCCTGTCAAGGATGGTGTCTTCATGCAGTTCTATAAGATATTCTGGGTAAAAATCATCTATAGAAGGAATCTGAACATGCTCTCCATGATCATCAATCAAAGGAGGCTCATACAATTTCAAATTCTCAACATTAACAACTGCATACATTTGCATATAAGGAGGCAAATCTAAACGAAACGTATTGTTACCAATCTTGTCGATAATCTTGAAAGGACCATATCGAATCGGTTTCAATTTTTTACCTTCTCCTTTAAGCCTCTCCATACTGATGTAAAGCCAAACTTCATCTCCAACTTGGAAACTGTGATCAACACGATGCTTGTCATGTCTCGTCTTGTATTTGGCTTGACTCTTTTCCAACTACTCTTGCACCATTTGATGTATCGACTGAATTTGTTCAATGAACTTTTCTGCCCTATCAATGTCATATTGACCATCAATAGAAATATCCTTCCTGAAGATAAAATCTAAAGGAGATTTGGGCAAATAGCCAAAACAAGCTTCAAATGGTGATGTTTGAGTTGAAGAGTGCTTAGCTCGATTATAAGCATGTTGAATGTAGTGTAAATGCTCATCCCAAAGTTTAGGATGCTTGCTGCAATAAGCACGAAGAAAATGCACCACTGTTCGATTTACCACTTCTGTCTGACCATCTGTTTGCGGATGAAAAGCTGTGCTCTTTTTCAGTTTGGTGTCCATGAGTGCCCATAAACTCGACCAAAAACTTCCAACAAATCGAGAATCTCGATCAGAAATAATGGATTTAGGCAATCCAAAATGCACCCAAACATTTTGAAAGAACATTTGTGTCGTTTGTTCAGCTGTAACCTGCTTTGTACAAGGCATCAAAATACACATTTTGCTGAATCGATCAACCACAACATAAAGATAATCATGATTTCGTCTAGACATAGGTAAACCTCCTACAAAGTCCATGGAAATACTTTCCCAAGGACGAGAAGGAACCGGAAGTGGAGTATACAAACCCAACTTTCGATTTCTAGGTTTACTTGTGGCACATAACGAACATCCTCGAACATATCTTGAAACACTTTCATTCA
>ML803713.1:39922-68280 GCA_009831015.1 Picea engelmannii
GTGACATGATTCAACAGTATTTACGACACTCTTATAACCAACTTGTGCCCTTTGCGACAAGTTGTATAGAAATTGCGACACTTGCGACAAGTGAGAGGTATGTGCGACACTTATCCAGTTGAGTGATTTGGATGTGTAACAGTGGGTACTGAGCTACTTGCACTCGAAGGAAATATCTTTTAATCTGTCAACTTCACTACAAACAACTTATTCTCTTTGGTTCCTTATCTCCTGTGGGGTTTCAAGTACTGCACGGAGCTCTAAGTCGGCGATGCGCTGCTGTAGCTTCTAGATTACCTCTTCCAGTTGTGCCACCTACTGTGGAACTTGTTCCTCGGTCTGTACTTCGACAATTGTCACAGAGCGAATTGATCTGTTGACCCTTTCCTTAACTTCAAGTTTCTCGATGAGAAATTGTTCCTTGCTTTGTTGTAGCTCTGCTTTATCTTCATCCCATTTCGCTTGTAGAGAAAGAGTTTCCTTTTCTACAGCACTTCTTTGGTCCTCAAGGTCTTTCTGTACTTGTGCTAAATCCTAGGTGGCTTGTGCTATCTCTCCCTAAGCTCATCGAAGGCAAGCCTCAACTGTATCAACAATGCGGTGTAATTGAGCAGGCTCATCACCTAGTTCTGGTGTTCCAACTGTCAGGGGTGCAATGGATACTGCACGGTTGGAATGTAGTTCCTACTGCACTCCTTGGAGCTCATCATTAATCCGACTGAACACATCCTCGTTAGCTTCTTGCTTCTCTGCTATCTCCAGCGAAGCATCATTAAGTGCTACGACGATGAAGTCAAAGTCATCTGAGGTGATGGCGGCCTCGAATTTGGTTTTGGTTTCTTTCATTTTCTTCCTTAAAGAAGGTTTGAGAGGGGAAACCTTCCTTTTCTTCGAGGGATCGTCCTCGTATCTTGGTAGTGTAACCTCGCCTTTCTTCTGTTTGACTTCTGTGCCATCACCTCCTTGATATGTTGAGATGGATGCGGTATTTACGGATGCGCTTTCTAAATCGCGGACCTCTTCGGTCTTCTTTATCTTGCTAGGTCCGGCTGTATCCGACGCAGTTTCAGGGCTATCAACATCGGACATCTCTGCGGGGTCCATTGGAACAAGGAGGTCCGCTGACTATTCCATGGTAATCTCCTCTAAGTCATCCTCTGTTAACTTGTAGTATGACTATAGTTGTTGTTTATGCTCATTAGCACATGCTGAGATATAGATGAAATGGAGGTCCACGCTGAATTTCATCAATGGCCTAAACCTGTGAAGTGTGTTCAGGGTTATGTGAGGCATGGCCTGTATGGATACCTTCAACTAGTTTTAATACGTGTGGAAGACGAAATTTTATTTCCACTGCTTGTTCATGTCGCTGGAGTACCACAACGTAATGAAATTTGTAGCCAGAGGTTCAAATGGCTCGGTGTCCGGGAAGGTCACACCTTCCGACATCTACCATGCGATGAAAGCGATCAGGATAAGAAGCCAGCTGAAGTGGAATTTGTATCCCTGATCCTACGCTTCCATGCAATCTATTTCTAGCTGGTTCATGAGGTTCTTCGCCCAATTCATCTGTAGTCCCTCTGTGCACTTCCCTGCGAGGTTGACTATGAATCCAGTTACTTGGGTTGGTCAGTTCTTGCAAACTAGCTTTCCTGCGATCATCTGATAAGAAAGGCGCACTGCGTCGCTCTAGATAGAGTCTACCTTGTAGCCTCGACTACCCTTCTCTACATCGTTGTAATTATCCTTTATTCTTTGGGCGAGAGTGCGATTTGCAGTCTTTCCGGGGTAGAACTCCTATGGGTCAGGGCCTTGCATGCTAAGCCCTGTGATCCGATTAATCAAAGTTAGATCCACAGTGATGCGGCGGTTCAACCATAAGTATCCTCCATGATAGTAGGACAGCAACAACTTGACACACACATTCACTTCTTGATGCCTCCCGAAGTGAGGAATCTTCATTACATTAAGCAGTGTGGACTGGGAGAGGTTCATGGTCCACTGCTGGGGAACGATCTTTGAATTCTTTCCCTTGGTTCTAGTCTAATACTTGTATGGGGCTAGCATATTTTACACTTTCCTGTCGCCGAGGTTGAAGTCACTAAACTTCAACGCTACGATCTTATCCTAGTCTGCGTGCATTGTGCGTATTCCCTTCGGAAGGTATGCAGTGACCAATTCATATTCAAAATTTCTGGGCACACTATCTCGGTTTATTGCTCCGCGCAGAGGTGGTATATAAGCAGGTAGAATGCTCGGAATCAGCTTAGCATTTGTGATATCGTCTCTATGTTTCGTTCGTTTCTCATCATCTGGCCGGGATGGTCCGGCTCGAGCAGTGGACGGAGAGGCCTGTAGTCCTCTCGTCGAAGATTTTTGTACACTTGTAGAAACTCCTCTCTCTGACACTTCTCTCTCTGTCATCAAGTCGATCAAAACTTCCTCAACATCTTTCTCTGCAGCGCTCAATGATTCCGACATACGCACTCGGGGTAAACAATTCACGGGATTGGGAAACAACTCAAACATGGTAATGAGATAGAGAACGAGAGCACAATGATCACCGTATAAATTCGGCTTAGGATGTGGGCTATAATTATCGATTGGAAAAAGTGTTCTCAGTGCATGGCACGGCGAGATAAATAGGTAATTTGACAATGATTGGCTTGCAACGGGTATGAGCCTCCATTAAGTCCTGTTCGATCCTTTATGGCGTGATGCAGGAGCATCACTCCAAAGCCCAGCTACGTGCCAGCCATCTCAGCAACGTGCACATTCAATGGGATGGAGAGAGGTGTAACCCTCTTGTTTCAAATTTTGAATTTGATTTAATGTATTAAATGAATGTAAGGCTGGTAGAGCCAAAGCCGTGCCTTTGAGCAGGCTTTAGATAAAGATCACCTTAAATGGTTGTAAGGATGGGATATAGATCCAATCTGGACTAGAAAACCATTAATTGTAAAATTCAATGTAATTGAATAGAGTAGGTGAGATGGAGGGAAGAGCTCAAAGAGCCCCCTCATGTAAAATATCTTTTGATCTTGTTTTGAGTAGGAAGAGAAGAGGATAGGAGATTCTGCGTGAGAAGAGCAGATAGAGAAGGAGTCGGGACTCTGTTATAGTCTGCGCTCAAAAGCACATTGTAATCAGGCATTTTATATTAATACAAACATAGGTAGTTTTTCCTGCATGTTGTTCAGTGTATGATGAATGTCTTCATGTGTGTGTATTGATATGTTGTAGATGTAAGGTATGCATTTGCAGGGACAGATAGGTTTTGCTATCTGTTGGATTCTTTGATTTCAAGTTTGGGGATCTTTGAGGCTTCATGCCAAGAGGGCATGACAGAACACTGAGGGTTCTGAAAGCTAGTGCATAGAGTGCACTTCCAATTCTGCGGAATTTGGACAAAGACGTCCCAGGAGGGTGCACCAGTCGAAGTCTTAAACTCAGGGAGAAACCTCAAGGTTGCTGAATACCTTGGAGGTAAGACTGTGTAGAGGAGAACACAGTAGAAGACGGAATCACTGCAAGATTCTGGAAGAGCTCTGCCAGGCGGGCATTGAGAATATGCACGAGCTATATTGAGGAGAAGAGCTTCAGTTTAAGTTCAGAAGGAGATAGAATCATTGGGGATTCTATAGAGCTCTGCCAGGAGGGAATTGAGCATAGACACAGAGTGCAGAGGAGAACTCCATTGTGGGTTCAAGGAGAAATCAAAATCATTGAGGATTCTAGAAGCTCTGCCAGGAGGGAATTGAGCAGGTGCTAGAGTGCACAACAGAACCCTGGTTTGAGTTCATTAAGGGAAACATAATCACTGTGGGATTCTGGGAGGAGAAAATCTTCCAGGAGGACATTGAGTGGATGTGTTGATAGAGCACAGGAAAAAACTCTTTTGAGTTCTGGAACAGAAAAGAGTCCAGGAGAGGATCTTCACAGGGTTGTTGAACACCCTGCAGACTTAGCAAGGAGTTGCTTGAGCAAGAGACTGCCAAGAGGGCATCAGATTTGAGAGAGAAAAAGGTTAAGTTCTTTAGAGATTTGAGCAGCAGACAAGCTCAGGATAGATAGCACCTTCATGCGTGCAGAGACTCTGCAAGGAGTGTAGGAGTCGGGAATCCTTTCACGGGTTCAGAGCAAGCAGAGTCCAGGAGGGACAGAGACCTGCAAGGAGCACAGAGGTCAAATAATCCTTCGAGGATTCAAAGAGAATAAAGATCAGGAGGGAGAGTGCTTTCATGCACAGGCCATAGACGAGAGGTTGCAGAGGCCGAAAGAAGACCCTTTGGAGAGTTGCGTTCGAGGAAGCTCAGGAGGGAAGGCATCTTCAAGAACATAGACAGAAGCTGTGAGTACAGGCTTCGTGGAAGAGATAAAGGCTGAGGTATTTTGGAGCAAGAAATCTTCCAAGGGAAGGAAGGAGCGCTAGCTTAGGAGGGAGCCACAACTATCGTTGGATCAGAGCTGGAGAGGCGAGATCTGGATCGTCGAGTTTCACGTCCAGGCAGCAGCAGAAGAGCGCATAGGGAAGGAACAGATCTGGGCCGTCAGATCTTGTGCAGATAGCTGATAGCCATCGGATCTGGGGAAAGGAGCACGAGGTTTAACCCTCGTACGCAGAGAAGAGGACTCGTCAAAGTTCCGAAAGCATCATGATCGTCCAACAGGAGGACGCGTGGTGAGTGGACAAGGTTTCAAGAAAATTCTCGAAGGGATGCGAGCCGTCGATCTAGTTGGATTGTAGCCATTGGTTCAAGAGGGACATAGACCGAAATTTCTGCATTTCATCATTTTGGGTACCGAGCATGCAAAGGGTAAGAGTTAGGGACTCTTGACCCATGAAATCCTGAAAGGATCAGAGCCGTTGGATCAGGGGAGGCTATGAGCCATTGATCTCCCTTTGGAGTGGAGATTTCGGCACTTCGGAATTCGGTATTTCGGATACCGGGAGCTTGAAGGAGTAGAGGTCTTGCAACAGGGGTCGCGAAATCCTGAAATGCAATAACCCGAAAGCGCTGAAGGAATAACGTCGGGCCATGAAACAGAGTTATGGGTTTTTTCGACATACCGAGTATCGGGATTTTGGAAATCTTGAGGACAAGTAATCTGGGCTTTCGAGGATGAAAACCCTGAAGTCGTGAAATGCGACATAGAGGAGAGTGAGGTTGTGGTCGTACTAGGTATCAGGATTTCAGAAATTGGCAATTCGGGGATTTCGCTACAGAGAGCCGAGCACTTCGGCAATTGAAACTCTGAAATCGCGAAACGCGAAGAGCTGGGGAAAAGTAATCCTTGGAGGAGAAAGCCGGGGAGCGACATTTCGAGATACCGGGATTTGAAATTTTGGGAATCCCAAAGACTAAGAGTTGGGGCTCACGGAGTTGAAAGTTTCGAAGAAGACTGCGGTCATATGAAGAGTGGTCACATGGACCAAAGATTGGCCAGGGGATAATCACCGCGGGAAAAGGTTGTGGTCGTGTTTGATGGCCATGTAGAGATGAAAGCTCACGCCAAGGTGCAATTGAGAGGGGCAGGTGGAGTTTTCATATAAGGACTTATGGGTCGGGTTCATGAGGTCTCGAAGAAGGCCAAAATAACCATTTTGGTTCTGCGGATCCGAAGGATAGAATGATCCTTAGACCGGGAGGTCCTGCAGAACCTGCTGAGGCAGGGGGTGCTACGTCAAGTGGTATCAGAGCCACTTTCTGTCAGTATATTGCGAGCAGAAGGGGGGCATAGAAGATAGAAGAAAAACACTCTGATACACACCAAGTGGTATCAGATCCACTTTATGTCTGTATATTGCGGGCAGAAGGAGGCAGAGAAGGAGAAGAAAAACACTCTGATACACACCAAGTGGTATCAGAGCTTGACTCTGTTTGTATATTTCAGGCAGAGGGAGAAAGAAGAGAAAGAAAATACTCGGGTACACATCAGTTGGTATCAGAGGAAGCTTGCAGAGACAGGCAGAAGGAGATAGAGCACTGAAGCTCTGTGGTGATTGTTGCAGGTTTTGCAGCAGTCAGAAGACAGTCAAGAGGACTATAAGGAGAGGTTGGAAGCACTCAGAGTGTAGAGTGACAACAGCAGGTTTGCCAGGAGGGTAGACAGAAGGCAGCGAGATGGCTACTGAAGGCCATGCACGTGGTGGGAAGAATAACCGTCAACAACCAAGAAAAGATGGAGTGGACAAAGAACTCGTCGAGATCAGAGAGGGAATGGAAATTCTGGCATTGTGGATGCAACAAAATGCAAAGTCGAGATGGGTGTATGAATGGCCCATGAAGACAAAGATAAAATGGCCAGTCAGGGAATTGGTGGCCAGAAGACAGCAGAGGCTGTTGAGAATGTGGCTAAGGCATGTTGAAAGCCTCAGGGATGATGAAGAGGAGGAAATGGTTCAGGTATGTGAACCAGAGGCTGGGAGAAATCTCAGTGATGAGGATGAACTGATATCAGCTGAAGATCTTAGAGACTGTCATGTGTACAGAGACTGCCAGGGGAGCAGAGAGGAAATTCCCAATTTCCAGGAGGGCAATGAGATGAGATAGCTACGGGATCTCATAGACTGTCAAGAGGACAGCAGGGGAATTTCACGTTGCCAGGAGGGCAATGAGATGAGATCACTGCGGGATCTCATAGACTGTCAGGAGGACAACAGGGGAATTTCACGTTACCAAGAGGGCAATGAGATGAGATCGCTGTGGGATCTCATAGACCGCCAAGAGGGCAGGAACGAGATTTCAAGTTGCCAGGAAGGCAATGAGATGAGATCCGAGGGTCTCATAGACTGCCAGGAGGGCAGCGATGAAAATGTAGACTGGCAGGTGGGCAAGGGAGAGCAGATGAGACTATTTGGAAGTCTCATGAACTCAAAGTTGAGTTCGGATCAGCCAGAGGAGCTGACAGGGAATATGAGCTCAGAGGTGAGTTCATATCGGCATGGAGAGCTGATGGAGAAGGAGGATCAGAGGAATCTTATGATCATTGGAGGAATTGAAATATTCCTGCCACTTATCCCAGTCGAGGTGAGAGTGTGCGTTACCGATGCAACAACAACAGAAAGACAACCAACAGAGACTATCAGGGAGAAAGAAGAAGGGGAGCAGATATCAAAGGTTGCCCAAGCAGAAGAAGGAGATGAACATTATGAGGAATGGCTCAAAATTTTCAGCCAGGAAGCTGAAAAGGAGACGACTGCAGCATTTTAGCTTGCAGCAGAAGAAGCCGAAGAAGAGACAGACAGCATGAGTTTTTTTGATCTGTGCAAAGATATTGAATCCCTAGAGAGAAGGGTGATAGTGCAAGGCATGCACATCCAACAGGTTAAGTTGGTGACAGGTGAAGGAGAATACCAGCCCAAGGAGTGACTGGAAGAAGCTGGAAATATATTAGCAGGAGAACTGGCAGAAGCAAAGCTGTCAGAAGAGGAAGCTGAGCAGAGACTCAGTGATGAAATTGCAGAATCAGAGTCTGCAACAGAGTGGCCAGCTAGTGCCACAGGAGGGGAAAAAGATGGCATGGGAGATCTAGTTGATCTACCCATTTGTAGAGAGGAAGTGTAGCTGAGGAGACTGCAAGGACAGAGCCAGCCATTAGAGCAACTGGATGAGGTGATCGAGGAGATCAGAAGGATAATGATCAGATCAGTAGAAGAAGTTAGCAGAGGGAAGCTGAACATCAAGGGACCTGCAAGAGCAGCAGAAGCAGCAGCAGCAACAACAGAGCAGTGGAGCAGATGAACAACTCAAGAGGACTGTTTGGGATCCAGGAGGATTTTAACAGCGATGTTGGGAAGCTCATGAGCAGGAGCTCATGAATTTTTCACAGCAGAGGAGTATGATGCAGGAGCATCGCTCCAAATCCTAGCTACGCGCCAGCTAGCTCAGCAACGCACACATTCAATGGGATGGAGAGAGGTGCAGCGCTCTCATTTCAAATTTTGAATTTGATTTAATGTATTAAATGAATGTAAGGATGGTATAGCCAAAGCCATGCCTTTGAGTAGGCTTTAGATAAATATTGCCTTAAATGGTTGTAAGGCTGGGATCTAGATCCGATCTGGACTAGACAACCATTAATTGTAAAATTCAATGTAATTGAATAGAGTAGGTGAGATGGAGAGAAGAGCTCAAAGAGCCCCCTCATGTAAAATATCTTTTGATCCTTTTTTGAGTAGGAAGAGAAGAGGATAGGAGAGTCTGGGTGAGAAGAGTAGATAGAGAAGGAGTCGGGACTCTGTTACAGTCTGCGCTTAGAAGCACATTGTAATCAAGCATTTTATATTAATACAAAAAGAGGCAGTTTTTCCTGCATGTTGTTCGGTGTATGATGAATGTCTTCATGTGTGTGTATTGATATGCTATATATGTATGTTAGGTATGCATTTACAGGGAAAGATAGGTTCTGCTATCTATTGGGTTCTTTGATTTCAGGTTTGGGGATCTTTGAGGCTTCATGCCAAGAGGGCATGACAGAACATTGAGGGTTCTGAAAGCTAGTACATAGAGTGCACTTCCCATTCTGCAGAATTTGGACAAAGACACGCCAGGAGGGTGCACCAGCCGAAGTCTTAAACTCAAGGAGAAACCTCAAGGTTGCTGAATACCTTGGAGGTAAGACTGTGTAGAGGAGAGCACAATAGAAGACAGAATCACTGTAGGATTCTGGAAGAGCTCAGCCAGGCGGGCATTGAGTATATGCACGGGTTGCATTGAGGAGAAGAACTCTGGTTCGAGTTTAGAAGGAGATAGAATCACTGAGGATTCTATAGAGCTCTGCCAGGAGGGCATTGAGCACATGAACAGAGTGCAGAGGAGAACTCCATTGTGGGTTCAAGGAGAAATCAGAATCATTAAGGATTCTGGAAGCTTTGCTAGGAGGGCATTGAGCAGGTGTTAGAGTGCACAACAAAACCCTGGTTTGAGTTCATTAAGGGAAACAAAATCACTATGGGATTCTGTGAGGAGAAACTCTGCTAGGAGGACATTGAGTGGATGTGTAGATAGAGCACAAGAAAGAACTCTTTTGAGTTCTGGAATAGAGAAGAGTCCAGGAGAGGATCTTCACAGGGTTGCTGAACACCCTACAGACTCATCAAGGAGTTGCTTGAGCAAGAGACTGCCAAGAGGGCATCAGATTCTCTATCTGAGGGAGAGAGAAAAAGGTTAAGTCCTTTAGAGGTCTGAGCAGCAGACAAGCTCAGGACAGATAACACCTTCATGAGTGTAGAGACTCTGCAAGGAGTGTAGGAGTCAGGAATCCTTTCACGGGTTCAGAGCAAGCAGAGTCCAGGAGGGACAGAGACCTACAAGGAGCACAGAGGTCAAAGAATCCTTCAAGGATTCAAAGATAATAAAGCTCAGGAGGGAGAGTGCTTTCATGCATAGGCCATAGCCGAGAGGTTGCAGAGGCTGAAAGAAGACCTTTTGGAGAGTTGCATTTGAGGAAGCTTAGGAGGGAAGGCATCTTCAAGAACGCAGACAGAAGCTATGAGTACAGGCTTCATGGAAGAGATAAAGGCTGAGGTATTTTGGAGCAAGAAATCTTCCAAGGGAAGGAAGGAGCGCTAGCTCAGGAGGGAGCCACAGCTACTGTTGGATCGGAGCTGGAGAGGCGAGATCTGGATCATCGAGTTTCAAGACCAGGGAACAGAAGAAGAGTGCACAGGGAAGGAACAGATCTGGGCCGTCAGATCTTGCACAGATAGTCGATAGCCATCAGATCTGAGGAAAGGAGCACGAGGTTTAACCCTCGTATGCAGAGAAGAGGACTCGTCAAAATCCTGAAAGCATCGTGATCGTCCAACAAGAGGACACGTGGCGAGAAAACAAGGTTTCGAGAAAATTCCTGAAGGGATGCGAGCCGTTGATCCAGTTGGATCGTAGCCGTTGGTTCAAGAGGGACATAGACCAAAATTTTGGCATTTCGACATTTCGGGTACTAGGCATGCAAAGGGTAAGAGTTCAGGACTCTTGACCCACGAAATCCTGAAAGGATCAGAGCCGTCGGATCAGGAGAGGCTATGAGCCATTGATCTCCCTTTGGAGTGGAGGTTTCGACACTTCAGAATTCGGTACTTCGGTATTTCGGATACCGGGAACTCGAAGGAGCAGATGTCTTGCAACAGGGGTCGCAAAATCCCGAAACGTGATAATACGAAAGTGTTGAAGGAATAGCGTCGCGCCACGAAGCAGAGTTACGGGTTTTTTCGCCATACCGGGTATCAAGATTTCAGAAATCCTAAGGACAAGTAATCTAGGATTTCGGGGATGAAAACCCTGAAGTCGTGAAATGCGACATAAAGAAGAATGAGGCTGTCGTCGTACCGGGTATCGAGATTTCGT
Source organism: Picea engelmannii (assembly GCA_009831015.1). Classification (NCBI taxonomy): domain Eukaryota; kingdom Viridiplantae; phylum Streptophyta; class Pinopsida; order Pinales; family Pinaceae; genus Picea; species Picea engelmannii. The sequence continues at coordinate 50,272 of ML803713.1, forward strand.
AAATCGACAATTCGGGGATTCCGCTACAGAGAGCCGAGCACTTCGAAAATTGAAACTCCGAAATTGCAAAATGCGAAGAGCCGGGGAAAAGTAATACTTGGAGGAGAAATACGGGGAGCGGCATTTCGGGATACCAGGATTCGGAATTTCAGGAATTCCGAAGGCTAAGAGTCGGGGCTCACGGAGTTGAAAGTTCCGAAGAAGACTGCGGTCATATGAAGAGTGGTCACATGGACCAAAGATTGGCCAGGGGCTAATCACCATGGGAAAAGGTCATGGTCGTGGTTGATGGCCGCGTAGAGATGAAAGCTCGCGCCAAGGTGCAATTGAGAGGGGCAGGTGGAGTTTTCGTATGAGCACATGTGGATTGGGTTTGTGAGGTCTCAAAGAAGGCCGAAAGAACAATTTTAGTTCTGCGGATCTGAAGGATAGAACAATCCTTAGACCGGGAGGTTGTGCAGAGCCTGCTGAGTCTGGGGGCGTTGCGTCATGGCGTGGTCTAATGGTCGAATGATGAACCTTTATTTCTTTTCTGTCCATTCGGAGTGGAAGTCAAATGGATATATTGGCCCCAATGGCTATATTGCTTCGTCATGGCGAAGTGCCATGTGTCGCTGTTCTGATATCTCGACAAAGCTCCAATTCTGCAATTTCTCTTTCTGCGATGTATCCTCTAGAGCCTCCTGTAACCTTTCAGTGTTAGCCCTCTTCTTTCTTAACTTTCTAGCCTTCTTTCCAGTGAACTTCGTCTCGGTAATACTTTTCTCATTCTGATTCTTTTCTTCTTTGGTCTTAGTTACTTCGCGTTGTTGAAATTATTTCCTAGGGTTCCTGGATAATACTTCTTCTTTGTTTAGGATAAGTAATTCAATCTTCTGAGGATCCTCTAGTGTTCTCTTAGCTTCGACATCCAAGTTGCTAGTATTAAATATATGCGATATGCTCTCCTGTTCCTCAATCAAGTGCCCAATCCTTCTGGTCATAAAGTCTTCTAACTCTTGCTTCTTCTGTTCCAAAACTTCTTCTTCTTCCTTTCGTCTAGCTTGATCTCTATCAATCCAAGGTTTTCCTATTAGCATGGTAAATGGGGCGTTGTCTTCAAAAAATTTAATAATCTGAAAGTCTTCTTCTGTCTAAGTTCCATTGACAGTCATAGGTATCCGAGCGAGCCTTCCACATAGGTTTACTAGATTTCCTCTGAATAAACTTATTCCTCCTAGTGAAGGGATCATAACAGGCCTTCCTATAGCTTCCCAAGTTCTCTCTGCCATAATATTCATCTGTGTTTCCTCATCCAGAACACAGTCAATGTCGAAGTCTCCTATTCTTGCTTCGATGCATTCCTTTTCTTTGAAGATCTCTAATAGGTTTACATGTCGGTGGTCATTCAGGGTTTCTTTCATCTGTAGCAATTCTTTCTCTAATTCTTTCTGAGGTTCATCCATAGGTTCTGGATCTGCCTTAGGGTTTTCTTGATTTAGGTTCATTCTTTCAAGCTTAGCAATCATTCTAGGGCAATCTAATACTTCATGGTCTAGAGATTTACAACAAATACAACTAGGTCTTCCACCAGGAAATTCCTTAGCAAGATGTCCCGACCTTCTGCAACTGTAACATAGGGTTAATCCTCTCTTCCTTTTAAATGATCCCCATCTTCTTCTGTACTGCACACTAGGATCATGGGAGCTAACCTGCAACAAATTCTTTCTAGGATCCTGCATCCATTTGTTAGTCCAAACATTCTTTCTTTGCATAGGTATAATATATCTTTCACTATTCTTATCAGATCTACTCATATCAAATCTTCTTTCATCTATTAATGACCTAGCTTTCAAACTAGGACAAACTCTATTAAACAGACCTAGATCCATATTCTAGAAACAAAAATTTCCACTTATCTTACTTCTACAGGGCACAAAGCTTCCAGATCTTAAAACTTTCAACTATTCTTACCTTTATTAGAGAACAGAGCTTGCAGATCTTACCTCTTTTAGTCAGAAATTTCCACTTTTACCTTTCTTAGAACACAAAGCATTTAGATCTTTCTTCTTTTCTTCAGATCCGACCTTCTTTTCTTCATATCAGGCTTCTTTCTTTCAGATATGACCTTCTCTCTTTAGCACAGATCTTTACAGATCAAGTAGAATACTGCTCACTAGGGAACAGATCTACGCACAAAGATTTCACAATTTCAGGATGAGTCTTTGCACAGAGCTTCCTCTTTCTTAGTTCCCAACAATCACAGTTTCAGGTCCCGGCAACATAACCATTTGTTGGCACAGGGGAATACCCAGGGTTCAACGCTACAACAAGACATCAACAAAACCCTAACTACAGGCTCTTTCGGCAACACCTGCGAAGCAGATGAAGTCTCACCTGAGGTAGAGGCAGGGGTGGTTGTAGGAATCAAGTGTCTACAACCTTATCTGGGACACAGATCTATGATTATAATACTTAATAAAGCACTTAGCACCATTAGTTCCTCAATATACAGTCAATAACCACTTCACTTATAAGACAGAGCTTCGCAACATTAACACTAATCTACAATATTCAAGCACTTAACATATACAAATGGATCAGAATGACCATATCAAGCACTAAGAATGAATATCTAGATCAGATCTAACATTATCACATATAATATGCACCAAGAATGAATAGATCTATCTAAACATATTAGAGCATTTAGCATATAATATGTAAATACATCAAGACAAAGAACAAAGCACATCACACAGGGTTTACGTGGTTCACCGCCACCCTGGGGCTACGTCCACCAACTCTTCTTATTTATAGTCTTCGGTCAATCGGTTACAAGCACAGAGCCTCAAAACCCTTACTCCGCACAGGACAGAAGATCTACACAACTCGCTAGATCCTCCTTCCTTGCGTTACAACACAAAGCCTTCTACAGTCTTTCATAGGGACTTGCACTCAGCTCTACAAGTCTCACACAGTATGCACAGAGAACTTACAATCCTTTGATCACATATATCTAGCACTTAGCCATTCCTCTTGCACTTAGCACATCAGCCTCTTTCTACATTGCCTATCGTTCTATATATACATTACAAAATAGGACTAAACATGGGTAAACCCATGGGCCGACATCCCATTCCCGTTACATATTCCCAAAAAACCCAAAAAGGGGCCCAAAAGGGGGCCAAGATCCCGTGATCTCTGCTTCGACTTGCACTCCTCCTTCGACAGGCTATCGAAGTCCCAAAATAGGTCAACATGACGAAGAAACTCCCAAAACTTGGTCAAGGGCCAACAATGACTCCACTTTCTTCCTGGGGACTTTGCTTTCTTCCTTTGCTCTCTTAAATAGTTTTTCCTCTAAAAGAGGGTCACGAACTTCAGATCTAATTTTGTAGATTTTTGTACAGAATTTGAAGGAATTAGTTACATATTTGGATTCCTCTTGAAAGTTTAGTCAATTAAAAAAAAAACATCCATATCAGTGTCCAGAAAGCAAAGTTATCGTTGATTGAAAATCAACAATTTTACATATTTTTTGTGACGATCGCGTGGACTGTTTGGATAATATATTTTGATAGGTAATTCATATTGCAACCAAAACAAAACTAATAGAAATATTATTTCTTGGTACTTATTTGGATATATTATATCATATGTTTTTGGCAAATATAGAGTGCAGTACAACCCCTGCAAATTTCCGCTCCCAAACTCTAGATCTCCATTAGATTTTTTTTTTCAAGTTTTGGGTGTGATCTACGTAGTGACATTGGAGTGGGTTGATCCACCCTCATTACCAATATCCTAAAGTCCATTTTTATTTATTCTTGTTGCTAGTTTTCCTTTTTCATTTGTATTTCTTGCTTAGATCAAGAATTGTTACATTTCAATTGGAAAATATCAAAAAGACAAAAAAAAATTGTTGCATGCTAGATTTTCTTTTGAAGCATTAGTGTTCAAGTGAATTAGAAGCATTGGTTGGGGTCAGATCAATTTTGTTTTTTGGTTTCTTGATGTGGTCGCGTATCTATTTCTTAAATTGACAAAGAAAAGGAAAGTCTCTATCCCTCCTATAACTAGCCTTCATTGAATTGAAATATTTTGCATTTGCATCTTTCCATTGCTTGGTTGGGTCAAGAGTCTTCACATAATTAAAAATTTCACCCATTACCTTTGGACCTAAGAAGAAACCTCTAAAAATAAGTGCCTAATCTAAAATTAATTAGATGTTTTTCTTTAATAACAAACGAACACTAGATAGGTTTAGTGCCTTGGATTATGATTGGAGAGTAAACTCTCCATGGCCACAAAACTCAACCTAGAATTCTTTAACGAGCGTGAAAACCAATTCTTGCAACCAATGTGTCGGGAAGCTCCTCCAATACAGGAGTCAAGCACGAGGTCACATCGGGGAAAGTAGGGAGATTAACCCTCTCTACTTGTTTTGGTGTTTGCAATACCACTTCAATCTTTACGTATACAAGGGTTCTGTTGGTTGACACCTTCATAGCTTTGGGCTTAGCTACCTGCCCTTACATGCAGTCGGACTTACGACTATTCTCCCAGACATTGATTGTTAGGTGGTAGCATTAGTGACCTTTCCTAGGGTAGATGTTCGTTCACAATATTAGCCCCCCCGGAAGGTGCTCACCTTAATAAAGGGTACTTTTACTAGTCAGGGTTGTTTCACGTCGATCATTGTAACTGGTCCTCACACCTTCACTAGCTAACCTTGTGGGGGACTTGACCCTCCCCCATAGGTTTGGTTTTTGGAAGGCCCCTGAGCCAATTGGTTTTCTTGTTGTTTCTTAGATTTGATAAGGGGTGTGATCTTTGAGTCTGAGTCTAGGTCGACCATAGGTTGATTTGTGTTTGTTAGTAACACCATTTTTTCACTGTGGCTGAATTATCATGCCAATCCCGTCGATTACGAGGACTTGAGCCTATTATGGAGGTGAAACCACCTCTAAAGTGGTGAGAGATCAAATAAAATGATTTCTAAGGGTCTTATCTTTGGTTTGATGAGACCAGTTTGGTTGAAGTGGAAGTTGTAGACGAACGTCATCCACCAAATTTCAATCCACCTTTAACTAAGCAAGACACCCCTTTACTTGTCCAAGTAAGGGAAATTTTTAGTGAACCTTTTACTTTGTTAATTCATCCTCCCATCATGTTTTTACCCAATGTTTTGTCTAGTGTAGCTGAGCCTATGAGCCCATCCCCAAGTGGGACAGGGGGAAATTTCCCTAAGGGCATCCCAACAGTGTCGTCATTTCCACCCCTTAGCTCCATTGGACCTACTGCAGATTTTAACCTTGTACAATATTTATTGCAAACAGATTTTCAGTAAAAGAATAGAAAATATACAATGGCAAATACAAACATTACACAAAGATTTTTCCCCTCGAAACCCAATCCGGGGAAACTAGCATATTCTATATTCATTCATCATGATAAATTGTTTACAATACATATAGGAGTCAACGACATCCAAAACCCTAACCCAATGACTTGGATTAGTCAATAACCCTAATTTCTTAACGAGAAATAAAAAACCATCGGTAAAAACCCATGTGCCAAAAAACCACCTAAATATGTGACATGTTTCCTGAGGCCCATGTGCCCCCCCTCAAACCCCCCTGCACGCCCGATGCAATGCAGGCCTTCAACTCATGCAAAGAATATAACACATACCCAACACCTACATCGTCCACACCTTTTGTTTTTGATTCCTCCATTTGGGGGAAACCAATTGTGTCGTCGACTCCATCCTTTAATATACCCAGTGTCCCAATGCCCACTTCTAGATTCTTTTCTAGTGGGGGGTCGAGATTTGGTTTCAACATGGGAAGTGGAAATCCTTCCACTTCCACCAATCCAACGAGAAACCCGACATCATCAGGTGCGGGTGTACCTTTTAGATGGAGTATGCCTAGTAGTTTTGGGGTTTTCCCCAGTTAGATTGGGGGAAGTAGTATATATGGAGGTTTTAACTTTCCTTTGGCTAGCACACCTTTCCCCGGGGGCGCATCCCTTGGGGAAAATTTTCATCATGGGGAGGTTTTCCTTTTGTATCCACATCCGTTCCTAGGGGTTTATTGCTCGGGAATAACTTTGGGAACATATTTCCTAGAGGGTCCACATTTCTCCCTGGGGGAAACCCTCTTGGGAGAATTTTTGGTTCTAGGAGAAGTCATTCTCTTGGAGGTGCCACCATCCTAGTTGTTATAGCAATTGTTTCCACACTCCATGCATCTTGATTTGATGGCCTTCACTTTCCCACTGCAGACTCAAATTACCCTTTTTGTTCATTCTAGAGTTAAAAATTCAAAATTTTGTACATGTACCCAGACCACAGTTCGACAACATGCACATATGTAGGTTGTTCCATTATAGCCTACGTATATCGGGTTTTGTGCTAAAACATTAAAAAAATATGTCGGGCTTCCATGCCAAGCCACGATATCTATGATCCTTGACCTTCCATATACTGGAAACACTCTGACTCGACCCTTCAAGTCCATTTGAAGACTATAAATTGAGCCATATACAAGCCTTACATTATTTCATCATTGAGAGAAAAGACACTTTGGAGAAATTTCACTTCATTTTGACTTTGCATCCCTTTGTCCTTGAAAGTCTGAATTGCTTTTGTGTTCAACCGCTAATCTTTTCCTATCTTGAGAAGGAGAAACTCAATTACTCCTACTACTTGTGAGCTTTCCTTTGTGGAGGAGTGAAGTGGCACCAACAATCATATTCCATTTTCATGACATTCTTGTCACACAACAACATCTTTATCTAAGTAGGCAATGCGTTAAGAAATCTTCCATGTGGACCCTTCAAGAATTCCCTCTATGTGAAACTATAAGAATAGGTAAAATTTATTGCAAACTCTATAATGTAACCCCCCAGTATACTATTCAACCAAAAATAAACTACGTAAGAAACTTTTTTACTTACTGTATTCAACTGTCTGATCAATTAAGGGATCCAGTTTCTCAGATCCTCATCTCGATATATTCCAACATTCTCCACTAGCCTTTCTAACCATTCAGTCAAAATTATCGGAAATGCACCAAAGAATATTTCATGAATATTTGTGAACAGATACCTTTGCAACCATTGTTCTTCATTGAGCCATGGGTTCCTATTCCTCTATCTAGAAAATTCTCGTTGCTTCCTCTCTATCCATTCTGTGATATCTTCCTTATTCAGACTCCAAAACATTCCCCTCAATCACAGATCCTGGTCCCAACAACAAAACCATTTTTTGGCACCCAGTGGGAAGACCTATGGTTAATCATCAATACACCAACAAAACCATTAGACATCGACCCTTTCGGCATCACCTGCAAGCAAGTGAAGTCTCACCTGAGGCATCTAGAGGGGTTGCAAGAACCAAGTTTTTGCATTGATGAGGGGAAGGGAGGCATTCAACATGTATTTACTGTGTGTAATGTTTCATCATTTAACAATTACTTATCATGCAACATACTGTGTGTGTGACATTACCTTACTTTACATTCATTCGTTTACTAGTTACTTTAGTGTGAGACATTGCAATAGCATATATGAATAACACATTCAAAATACTAAGATTTCATCATCACTATGCAATATCAATAACATATTCATAACACTAAACATTATATGTTATCCATAACACACACATAGCATCACATCAAGACACAAGTTCTAATGTGTTTCACCCCAATATAGGATACATCCACAATGGTTGGCTTCTTATATTAGTCATTTATAGTCTTCTTATAGTTTTGCATTGCACTTACAGAAAGATGCAACAATAACCATTACTCAAACCTGCCTAGTCATTCTACTGCAGTGCCAGCCTCACTCCTCATTCATACCTCAAAAATATTCCTCAAATGACTCACCAAAAAACTCATCTCCCTCATCATTCGTCAACTAATATAAATCACTAATACATTTTCATACGTCGAACCACCTATCTACCCCAACCCTTTACAAATTTATACATCAAAATAGGACTAAGACTGTTACAAAGTGTCCCAAAAACCCAATGGTCTATAACTTGTTTCCACCTTTTGTGCGTCGCTCAGTCGTGCTTCCTCCTATCGCATGCTTTGACTCCTTAAATTCAACCCTCTTAGTGTGCTCTAGTCCATATTCTAACTGCCTTTTATTCTTTGACTTATTATGGCGTAGATCCCAAAACTTAACCAAGACGCCTATCCAATAGTTGATCAAAAAGGTCATCAATTCTACGTAAGAGGTCATCATTACCCTAATTCCTTATAAAATTTTCTTCAGGGGATAAAATTTCCTTATAATGCATTATGGGTGTTTGACTTTAAATAGAAAAGGGCAACGGCCACGTAATATCTTGGAAAAAAGGAGGAAGAAGAGTGGTACTTAACGGTAATTTGTCAAATGTCAACAGACAATCATCTTCTATTTTTATTAACAAAAAGAGGAGATGGACTCTCCACAGATAGAACTGTATTTTCCAAGTTAAATTTAGTGATATCTCCTATCCTGGAGAGGTAAATTACTTATCCCTGTACACAATAATAGCAGACTCATTCTCGATGCTTTGTTTTATGTTTGATTTTGATCTATGTTAATGGAATTACTCTTTGAATGGATTTAAAAGTCTATATATAAGAGTGAATGATGTTCACGCTTTGTTTTATGTTTGATTTCTTTTATGTTAATGCGACTACTTTTGGCATGACTTTTAAGAGTCTATATTGATATGTTGATAGTGTATGCAGGGAGGGAATTCAATGGCCAAATGCACTGACATGAGGTAGTTTTACTGTTAAATATGATTAAAAAATTGCATACCTAAATATCAAATACATTTCATGAAATTGCTAAAACTGTCATTTTTAATAGGTGGATTTGTTTTCAAATTCCAATAGTACATAGTTTTGATGATCCTAAAAAGTAGATCCTATTCATAAAATCATTCACCTTTGCTTGTTTTAAGCAAAGACTATGCCCCTATGATACGAGTGGATAGTAAACCCAGTTCATCTAAATAAGCATTCACCTTTGTATGCTTGAGTATAAGGTAGGCCCAATTGAGTGGCATTATATATATATATATATATATATATATATATATATATATATATAGCTATTTACCTACTTTGCCTTCTTTAAAGAGAGAGTAGGTTGCATTTGTATATTTTTATGGGTTATTGCTTGATGATTAGGATGAGTATCGTTAAGAAAATATCATAAGCTTAACTTGATGGATGTAGAAAGCCCTTTCCTGTGTATGAGGGAAGATGTTATTTTGTTTCCTTGTCATACTTGATCATTTTAAGGGTAGTGATAAAGAGAGGAGTTTGTGGAAACCTCTGTAAATTTATTGATTTAGTTGTTATAGTTTTAGATTTCTAGTTCTCTAAAAGAATTACAAATCGCCTATGGAGAAGAGGTGATCTTTCCTTGGTTGGTTCATGGAACCACATCTATTACAACGACTTCTATGGATTTCTTTCATGGAAATGTTCTTGGTGATTGTTGGGTAAGTGTGAATAATTGTTATATAGTGAATATTTTTGTGCTTGACATGATGAAAATGGAAGTGTTCTTGGTGATTGTTGGGTAAGTGCCAATGATTGATATACAATGAAAGCCTAGGGGGTTAGCTTAATTAGTTCAAATTCACTATTTCAAAGTGGAATTTACCATGAGGTCTCTCGTTCTAGTCTAATCGAGGTTTGAGTTTGGTTGAGTCCCATTGGATTACCGACAACTATTACGAATGGTGGTTGAGTTGCCCTCCATTCGAATATTCCAAGGAAGAGGGGAAGATCTCATGAGGGTTTCCTTGGAAAAACAAAAATTGACATATAGGGAAATGTAAAACATGTGTGATGAAGCCTAGATAAATGCAACATGCTAGAGCTAGCATTACAATTCCTTGGATCAATGATTTCGTCTTCTTAAGAACTAAATTTAATTGGATTAGTCATTTCATCTTCTTTTTTGTTTGAGAAATTTTCCTTTTTTTTCTGGTGCTCGAGGGTGATAAAAGTTTTTAGTGTTTGGAATTGGGAAAATATATGTTTGTTGAAGTTATAGTGCAAGGGGATAGAAAGAGGGGGCGAGAGAGGAAATTTCATAGTTGTAGAAGCTATTCCAAGACTTCACAAGATATGTGTATATTACTATTGTTTCACATACACATACCCATTACACCCTAAAAAGGAGGAGGGGAAGGTCAATCAAGCAAGCATACTCACCTGTGAATGTAACAATGATTTCATCATTGTTTTGTGATTGAGATTTCCAATTCTCTTAAGGTATCTTTAGTTTTTTTTTCTTCAATCAATTATTATTAAAGTCTCACAAGGTTTCCTTTTACTTTTTTTTCAATATAATAAAATTAAGTATGTACAAAATGGACCATTTTTACAAAAAATAAAAGGAAGATATTTGTTGGTCATTGCAAGTTAAGGGAATTCGATTTTAAACACTCCAAATACTATCTAATTGAGCCATAAACATAATCCTATAAAAATCGTCACTTGGAGATACACTAAATTGATTGTCCTAAAAAACAACATGGGTGTAAAAAATAGGAACATAATAACTACTTTTAAGGCACACAAATAAATCTTCACACATTTCCATAAAAAAATATCTAAACAATGACTCAAATTAAACCTACATTTGAAGGTCAAACATCATTTTCTTTAGGATCGAGCTGTCAACCATATTTAATAGGTTCAACATATGGGGTTGTAATTCATAAAGTATTTGATCAATATGCAAAAAAAATAATATGAAATATTATAAATCAAACTATAGTTTTAAACAAGCACATTAAAATACCTTTATTGTCCCTACCTCTTTATATAAGGGGCATTGAGATTAGGTTTGATTTAAGGTGACTTATCTTGACCATCCATTCATATGTGTATCAACGATAGTGAGGGGGAATATGTGTCCCTTTTCACGTCATTAGATGTAAAATTGGGGATCCTAAACGAATAACATATGCCTTAATTTTAGGTTACACAATTTAGTGTTAGTTACAGTGAACACATTAAAATTATTAATGTGTATTCTACATGGTTGATTTGATGTTGTTCTTAATTGGTTTCTTTGTTTTGATTGGATTGGTTTTTAAAGTTTTAGCTTTTGAGGCATGACACTTGTAGGGTATGTATACCTTAGTAGACTTTACCAGTCAAATCGCTAGATGGAAGGGGGTCCCTTGTCCCACAAACAAGAGGGTCTCATACACCAATTTGGTGTGGCTTGACCATAACCTTAAAACTATATTATTATTATTATTATTATAAATCGAAAAGACATTAGCTCAATATAAAAAATCTGTGGATTTTAACTTTTAAAATGAATATTGAGGAGGTGCCCACGTTCTTAGATTCTGTCCGACGCTTGGAGAATGTGTTTTAACCTGTAGTGGGTCAGATAGAGCTTAAATTTTCTTATAATGCACAGTGGGTCCACACTAGGTGTTTGACTTTATAGAGAAAAGAGCACGAGCCCAACAATGTCCTGGAAAAAAGAAGGAAGAAAACTCCAAGACTTTGAATGGGCATGGATTTATTTATGGAAAATTGTAATTGTTATGGCCAGATATTTCATTTCTATGAATTGAAAGAATTTTTTGTTTTTTCTTGTTTGTACTTTCATTTTTATGAATCCGACTTTAAATGGGCATGGATTTCTTTATGGAAATTTGTAATTGTTATGGCCACATATTTCATTTCTATGAATTGAAAGAATTTTTTGTTTTTCTTGTTTGTACTTTCATTTTTATGAATCCAAAGATTTTTTTTGGTTTTTCTTGTTAGCAAAAATTTAATTTATGTAAATCCAAAGAGATTTTTCTTTTTTCTTTTTTTAAGGTTAGTAAAAATTTCATTTCTAGATTTTTTTTTTTTCTTCTTTTAAAGTGAAAATTTCATTTATATGAATCCAAAGAAATTTTTGTTTTTTGTTTTTTATTTATTTTTTTATCTTTATGAATATGAATAGATTTTTGTAATTTTTATTTTTTATTTATTTTTTACTTTTATGAATATGAATAGATTTTTGTTTTTTCTTCTTTTTAAAGGTTAGTAAAAATTTCATTTCTATGAATCCAAAGAAAAATTTCATTTCTATGAATAGAAAGAAATTTTTGTTTTTTCTTCTTTATCCTACTTTTTTTTTTAATGAATATGAATAGGAGAAAAATTTTCTTTTTTCTTTTTTTTTAAAGGTTGGTAAAAATTGTCATAGTTTCTTTGTTGTTTATTGGTAATGAATAAATTATTATTGGTTATTATCAGCTAATGAAATTCATTATCATGTCATTTAAAATAGCTTGTTGAGCAGATTTTCACTTTTATAAGATGTTTTTGGATTTTGGATTGTCAACCTATTTCCTTGTGCCTGAGAAAGAGAAGCTCATAGCAATATAACTTGTAGTCATCATTAAAATTACCTTTATAGTCACCTTATGCCCCAAAAAGAGGAACTCTTAGCAATATCTCTTGTAGTCATCATTAAAACTACCTTTATAATTACTAAGGTTATATAATTTCTAATAGTATTTAACCTTAATCTTATAGATAAAAACAAATACTTACTCCCAATGCAATTTAACCTTTTGTCCCAAAATAAATTAAAAGAAACATGCATAATAATTTATTAAAAAAAAATTATTTCATAAAACTATTTTAAAATGAGTTAATTAAAAATAAATTAAAAAAAAGCATGAATAATAATTTATTAAATTTTTTTTATTTCATGACTTTCAAAAGATTTGAACTAAATGAATTAATTAAAAATAAATTAAAAAAAACATGAATAATAATTTATTAAAAAAAATTTATTTCATGATTTCAAATTACGTTTCAAAAGATTTCGACTATTATTTTTATTGGGAAAAATACCTCTAAAATAAACCATTTCCAACATGATAAATTATTCTATTTTTTATATGCATTATATTTTAAATAATTATTTCATTTAAAAACAATTTAAAATTGAATTAATTAATAATTAATATATTATAAACTTCAAATCACCTTCTAAAACGANCTATATATATATATATATATATATATATATATATATATATATATATATATATATATACATTTTTAATAATATTTTATTTTATTAATTTCTGAAGTTTGAATTGATAATATATATAATAAATTATTTTTATGGGTTTGATTTGATTATATATAATACGGGTGGATTCAGTAGTCCTACACAAATGATAAAACCTATTGGTTAATCTGATTTTTATTTTTATCAGCAAAACTAACACTTATTGGTTAATCTTTTCAATAAAGTAGATTTTTATTTTAATAAGCAAAAGCAAAGCTTAATGGTTAATCTTTTCATTTCAGGTAAAAGTAGATATTTATTTTTATAAGCATTTACCTTTGCACGTTTTATGTAAAGAGTAGGGTCCATCTGTGTAGACATTCATCTTGGGCATATGTATGTAGTCATTCACTTCTGTTTGAACACCTTGTCTTATTGTATAAAGAAAATGATGCAATCTTTGAAGGAGAGGTGATCTTTCCTGGGAAGGAGGGGTGTAGTTTCCTTTGTTCTTTCATGTCACCATATCTATCATGACACTTTGTAAGGCTTGCTTTCATAGGAGTATTCTTAGTGATTATTGACTAAGTGTGAATATTTAATTTATGGTCAAGGTTTTTGTGATACGTGATCTAACTTATTTGGAACAATCATCCCATTATCTTTAATCATTTTTTTAAAATTTTAAAACTTCCAAATGTGATTTGGAGAATATTTAATGTGAGAGAATTTTGTGTTTCGGAGTGGGAAAATATACGTCTTAGAGTAGGATGAAACAATGAGGTGGATGTAGATTGTGAATGCATTTTATTTTCATTATTAATTATAAAAACTTATTTTATTTTTAAATTATATATATCTATATATATATATTAAAAAAGGATTTTTTTTTTTAAAGAAAATTAGGGAATTATTTGCATTAAAACGCTGTGGTTAAGACCACTAAGTACATGAGAACAGTTTCAAAATTTCAAAAAAATTCACCAAAATCGTCTGAACTATGTCTTCCTCTTAACAAAAGACTGGTCTTCCCTTAATATTTATCCATATCTTAACACTACTACTGCACTGGAAAGTATAGATACGGTAATAAGTACGATTAATACATATACTGAGGAAAAACATAGATAAAAATTACAATATTTGAAAGCTAACTACCATTGCCATGTTCAATGCCTTCCTTTCCCTGCTCGTCCCAATCCTTCAATGTCGTCACAGGTTCATTGAGATCTAGAATTGGAGCCACTGAGACTATTGAGACGACCCTGTCAGTGCCAACTAGAGATTTTTTCCCACTAATCTCCTCTCTCTGTGCCAACCAAAATTGTAGGTCCTCGTTTTGACTCCTCAAGGCATATACTTCATCCTAGAGTTGGCCTATTAAAATTGTGTGCTGAGACAATGTTTCTAAAGCATAAGTGACTGTCGAACTAAGGGCACAGATTTGTATGAATATCCTCTGATGATCCTCGAGCTTGACCACATCCAAATCTCCTTCTCGATGTTGAACAACATCCTTGAATTCCATGATTTTTCTTTGCATTGAAGAATACCATTGCCCAATTAAAATTAGGCTTGGGATAATCTCAGGCTCTGAGATAAAGAAAGTGTGAACCAAAGAAAACCAATACAACCAGGAAAACGCCTTAGAGTGACTGCCAGGATTAAATTTTGAATGTTGAATGGCTTCCCAATGGAATCCCAGAGCTGCCACTATGGAAACTAGGAAACCTACCAATGAAAACACTGAAGAAACAGAAGAAGCCCAAGGCAGGGTGATGGAAATACTCTTCCAACAAACTTCCAATACTTCTCTCGAGATGACTTTAACCACGATACCTCCCAGAATGCTCATAATGATAATAAAGGATGAGAAGGTGCTGTTGCAATGATTATTTGAAATGGGAAGTACCTGAATTACCTGGAGTTGACAAATTCATCCGCACACCATTTCTAAATTCGTTCTCATGCTGGCAACTTTTCCCGAGATTACATGCTTCCAATGTACTTGTCGTGCATTCCCAATATCTGTAACAGGGCCCAACAAATTGAGATCCATTGCATTTCCCTTGAGATTTAACTTATGTCTCTTTGGATCACCCGAATTGAACCACCACCCACGCGCTGAAGATATTCTTCGACCGCTCCAAAAACACCTCTATCTTATCCAAGCTTACATGACTAGACACATACAAGCCTCCCATTTACTGCGCCCACACGTCAACCAACACATCACATGGTGAATTTAAATTATTCCTAATTTCCTAAGCATAAGGTCAGGTGGGGTGATGATATTCTCCACTCCTTCAACCCCCATGAGACCAAGGGTCCTTCATGTGGCCCTATTGGCCATTGTGTTGCTTCAACATTATGTTGACGCAGAACATGATAAAATTGAGCTTGAAGACTTTGAATTAAGAGACAAATGCTATCCATAAGAATCTTTAAGTGGATATCCTTTAGAGAGGAGCCAAAAACGAGAAATCTAATTATATTTTTAGGGTCCCCAACTATAATGAAGCTTGAGATTTGACGTTGTTTCACCAATTGGATCCCCTATAATAGTGCAGAGGCTTCAACTATATTGTTGGTAGCCATCCCTAAGTTCCAATAATAATCTAAAACTTTATGTCCTTTGGGTCTGGAATGAGCCCTAAAACCCCCTTTTTAGTAATTTTTCTCCGATGAGAATCTTCCCATGAGAAAGAGTCCAACAAAATATGTTGATTTTTGGTAGCCCATCTGGGTTCCAAATGTTCGTCCACCATGGATTTATTTCAGAGAGGTTTGATTGTTCAACAGAACCTGATAGCCTTATTTTACAAAGAAACCCCTTTTCCCCCATCCATGATAATCATGAATACTCCAGTGGATTGGGGTAGCCCCTCTAAGAGCATTAATAAGAGTCTGAGCTTGAATATGAAGGTGGGGTGGGATTTCCCCAAGATTCCATCCCTGCTATGAGCCATCAGTGTTCCAAACTCAAATGTCAAATAAAAAAGATTTTTGATGAGCTAACAACCACCGCTTGATGTCCTCTAATGAAGGAACTTGATCCAGAGGGGGAGAACCAATAATCTTATCCTTACAAAAATTGATGGATTTTCCATTCCCTGGGACCCAATATAAATCCCTTTGCAAAAATAAGAAGGAAGCACTGAGCAATTTCCAAAAAGGAGACCCAGGTTGTTATTGAGGAGCTAAGTCCAGTCAACGTCGTCTACTTCCCATGAAATATTTTTTAACAATAGTTAATTTCCACCATTCTTTCTTCCCTGTAACTATCCTCCAAAGCAGTTTTTAACCTAAATCTATATTAACCAATTCTAGATCTTTGACGCCAAGACCCTCGTGATATTTAAGCGATTTCACAAAACTCCAATTAATGAGATGGAATCTTTTTGTATTGGATTTTACACTTTGCCAGAGAAATTTCTGAATGGCTTGGGCCAAGGCCTTTTTAATTCCCATGGGAGCAAAGAGGGATGAGAATTGAAATAAAGGAAAAGAGGATAACACTAATTTGATTAAAACTAAACATCCCATTGGATTAACCATAATGCCCCCCAAATTTCCATATTTTCTTTTATTTTCTACAATATTATATGTCAATATTCCCCTGGGAGAGATTTTAAACAAATTGGCATTCCCAGATGCTTACATGTTTTCCAGCATCAGATATAGAAAATGTCATAATATGGGATATGCCCAAGAAGTGTTGTGTTTTTATATTTCGGGCATAAATCTAGCTTTTATTCTTATTGATGAGGCCTCTTGAAACCTAAGTAAATTGATCCAATACCAATTTGAAACATCTGGCCATTATTTTGGAAGCACCACCCAACAGTAAGGTGTTGTCAACAAACTGAGAATGATTAATTATTTTGATCCCCCTTGCAATACAGAGCCCCGAGATTGTGCCATTAATATGTTCCCACTCCGGTCTCCGATTAAGAGCTTCTTCCATAAGAACATAAATAAGAGGGGAAAGAGGGCATCCTTTCCTTAACCTATTGGCAATTTCAGTTAACAGAAAGCAAATTAGCGTATACTTGTCATTGATGGCAAGTACAGTTGTGGTTGCAGTGATGACAATAGCAATGAATAGCAGCGCAACAATAATCGAGAGGAGAAGAGTCAGTGACCGTAGGATCTTATTCAAATTTCCTGAAAGAACAATAGCCGTCAGATCTGTAGAAGTTGCAAGGGAGATAAGCCATCGGAGATTCGAGGATCGGGAGTTCATAACGCAAAAATCACTTGACATTGAAAACCCCGAAATCGCGATATGCGATTTCGAGATTTAATCGCAGTCGTTGAAACAAGAAGGGATCTGGACCATTTATTTGTGTGGACGCGTGGCAGCCTGGAGGCTCCATCAGAGAATCGACGATCGAGAGTTTGAAATATCCAAATCACTTGACATTGAAAACCCCGAAATCGCGATATGCGATTTCGCGATTTGATCGCAGTCGTTAAATCAAGTAGGGATCTGGACCGTTCATTTGTATGGACACGTGGTAGCCAGGAGGCCTCATCGGCAATTAGGGGATCGGGATTTCATAAGGCAAAGTTCACTCTACAACGAATTCCCCGATTTCGCGATATGCGAAATCCCGACGGAATCTGAACCGTCAGATCAACATCGACTCGACCCACGTCAACAGACCACGTCAGCTAAGAGACACGTGGCACAACCAGGTAGTGACAAGTGTTAGACAGATTCAACACTTCAGACACATACAAGTAATGAATCAGAGTGACACGTGGCAGCGTTTAATACGTGTCGAATCATGTGTGATGACAACGCTGAGGACAGGTGGCATCGGAGTTTCGGGGATCGGGATTTGATATGTCAAGAACACAATGCATCAAGAACTCCGAAATCGCGAAATGCGATTTCGCGAAGTAATCACCGCCGTTGGATAAGAATGAATCTGAACCATAGATCAT
>ML803713.1:69447-85426 GCA_009831015.1 Picea engelmannii
TAGTATTTCCAACATAACCCTCTTGAGGCTTTGAAGAAGGGAGATGAGCTTCCATTGGTTAGTGGAACTATCTAGGGATTAGAAATACAAGAACCCACCCAAGAGATAAAACACTGATTGAATCCAAATTTCTTTAAAACAACCTTGATAAACTCATGCCTAACTCTATCAAAAGCATTTTCCATATCAATTTTTATCACCATACATTTTTCCCCTCGGCTGAAGCTAGAATGAATCACCTCTTGAACCAGGATGATATTATCCTAAATTTGTCTGTCGGCCAAAAAACCCCCTTGATTGGAGAGGAGTAAAGAGTTAAGAAAAGGATTCAATATGTTAGCAATAATATTGACCATAATTTTATAAGATACATTACACAAAGAAATGGGATGAAATCTATCAAATGAAGAAGCTCCTTTGTCTTTTGGAAAATCGCCAAAAAGGATGAATAGTGGCTCCCCCTAAGTGGGAGATTTTTTGAACATATCTTAACATATCTTAGCTATTGAACAACAATAATTATTATTGCCAAAGAATAATAGGAACGATGTCCAGAACAATAATGCCAATTAAAATCTTGTTAGGTAAATGTAAGGAAAAAAAAATGCATGGGTATTAACGCTGTCAGGTAAAAGTAAAAACGCAAGGGTATTAGCGCTATCACAAACGTAGATACAAAATCCAAGTGCACAGTATCTCAGATATATGAGTCGCTGAGATAAAGATGCAGGCTTATTAATTTTATGTTATAAAAAGGAAAAAACAGAAATACAAACTCGCTATCAGCTAGTAACCTGACATAACTGTCCATTACTGATTGGTATTGCTGTCCAACATTTTAAATCGCAGTCTTCATAATGGTAAAAATCGCCATGCAGTAAAGGTAACAGATAGTAGTTTTTAAAGGCAAAATTGAAGTGTTCATAAAGGAAAAATCATAGTCTTCATAAAGGCAAAATCGCCAGGAAAAGTCATAGTCTTCATAAAGGCAAAATCGCAGTCTTCATAATGGTAAAAATTGCCATGCAATAAAGGTAACATATAGCAATTTTTAAAGGCAAAATCGTAGTCTTCATAAGGGAAAAATCATGGTCTTCATAAAGGAAAAATCGCCAGGCAAAATCATAGTCTTCGTAAAGGCAAAATCACCAGGCAAACATGGGCAATGAATTGCAATTTTAAAGGTGGAATCACTATGTATAACAAGTAACCTTATATAGTCTATAAAGGGTAAAATCATGATGCAAATAAGGGGAACGGTTGCAGTCTTAAACCAATTGCAGGCACACCAGGACATCACAAAAGTTAAGCCATCACAAAAACCCAAGGAACGACCAGGTAATGATTGAAGTGGCTGGGTAAAAGTTAAAAGTAAAAATTCAATGTTGATTCGCCAAGGAAATCGAGTTGGATGATGGGTAAATGCCCAGAAAAACAAAATGAAAGTTGGTTGCGTTTTATCAAAAAAATTGCTGAGTTTTATATCCAGTTCGTCGGGTTCATCAAATAAAAAAAAATGGCTGAGTTTTGCATACAAAATCGCAGTCAATATAAGGAATTACTTCGTGGCTTAACCAAATGCTGGAGACGCAGACCCAAAACGAAAATGCAGCCAATGCTATTTCCCATCGCCATGGGTATTATCATTATAAATCTATTAGGTACAATGATAACGATTTAAGGGTTACTAATAACACTATCAATGGAAAACTAATAACGCTACCTTAAAATAAACTGCAGATATACTAAATTGATACGTAGAAAAATAAAAACTGATAACGCTATCATAAATTAAAATGCAGATAAAATCAATAGATATTGCATAAAAATAAAAACTAATAACGCTACCATAATGAAATACATTTGTCGTCTAGAGTGGCAAGTTCACAGTATAAAGCAAGGCAATGTCACAATCCAATATGAGGGTAAATCGCTAACTGTAAAAGGGTAAATCATGGTCAAGTAGATGGTAAGTTGCTGTCGGTAAAATGGTAAAATGCAGAGTTAAAGAAGAAATCAGAGGGTATTATGCAGTTTGCGGAAGGAAATGATTAACAATCACAGAAGTACTCATTTGCAAAAAGTGCAAGGCAAAACATCAATCAACCAAGAACAACCGACCGGGGTAGACAACTGGGAAAAAACATCCTTCACTCATCATCCATGCATAGAAAAGCAGGGAATTAGAATCTATAGGTCGTTGTGCACTGAAGTGACGACCGTCGATTCGACTCTTGGCCGACTTCTCAGGTGTGGACTGACGAACTAGGGATGAGGACGAAGACCAGGCATAAAATCTTCATAAAAATCAATTAAAACCAACAAGACAATTACAACATCAAGGATCAAATGCCAAGGGAATCAAGTCAAGCAACGAGCTTAAGGCTATGGGAATTTAAGTTCTCAATTAAAAGGCTAAGTCAAACACCTTCTTTACACAGTTAAAGTACAGAATTAAAAGCATAAAGTCAATAATAATCTACCATGCTAAATAAGATCATGAGTACTGTAGCCCAAGTCATCCGCTCTGAGTTGTTGTCCCGCACGCTCTGTGAAGCTCCCGCTTGTCGACTAATGAGACTTCACTGGTACCTCCCAACCAACGCTATGGGTACTCTTCTTCCCTCGTAGCCCCTTGAGCCACAAAGGGGCCACACACACTAAACCAAAGAACAACTAGCTCCCAGCTCGCCTTGCAAGGCCGAGCTACCACTCCTCACCGAGCTAGATATCCCAACTCCCACAAGCTAAGTCAGTCAAGTCTAAAATTCTGCAGTGTAACGTTATGCATGAAAGAAGAGATCCATCATCCTCCTCCTTCCTCCTTTATATAGAGTTTCTAATTCATTTTCGTTCCCAATTTCCCATTTAATTTATTGTTCAAAATTTTAATTCAGAAAAATCCTCCCCGTACATGTGTCACCCATCCCCTTCGTTGCACCAAAAATTAATTTCATTAATTATTTAATTACTCCTATTTCCCTCACCCACCTAAAAGCATTCCTAGAATCGCTCCTAGGTGTCCTCATATTCCCTTACACATTTTAATGACTTCCCCCCTTACTAATTTACTAGTTGAGTTCAATTTAGAAAGTTCTTAAAGGCAAGATTCCTTGCTAAGTTGGTCATTCTGCTTTTTCCTTAAGTTTCCATTTTTCTTTATGTTTCCCCCTTTTTCCCTTAGTTTCCTAATTCTTTTAAATTTCCCTCTTTCCCTTTTTATCTAAACTCAAATTAGTAAGTGTAGAAAATTATCTTTTTCCCTTTTTTCTTTTTAATAAATAAATTTTAATTAGCATGTGTAACAAAACAATCCTTTCCCTTTTAAAATTTTAAATCCCTCAATAATTTGATTGTAATAATTTAATCAAGTTTCTTACCCCCTTTTCGTCACATGTTTAATGATTATTATTATTATTATTTTTACCACAAGTATTACTTCAGACCTAGATTTTAATTTTAGAGGCTAGGCGACATTTTATTAGGGAAATTGTTTTTAAATCTTTCTTATCACATTATTCATTCTAAGGCTATCTAGGTTTATTCTCTTATTAGTTAACAATGTGACGTGCCCTTCAGGATGAACTAGGTTCTCCAAGGGTGCCACTCGCCTCATTATGTTTTCCTTGCGATGTGCCCTTTAGGACGCACTACATGCTCCAAGGGTGCCACTCGCCTCTTTCTATTTTTCTTGTGTGACATGCCCTTTAGGACACACTATGTTCTCCAAGGGTGCCACTCGCCTCTTGACTGACTTTGTAGACATCAAAAACCCCTGGAGTCAATACTCCACCAGGTGATCTTGTGGGAGACTAAGGGCCTCTAAGGAATAAGGCCCCTGGCTTATTGCATGCCCCTTAGAATCATCCTGAGAAACTACCACAGTCTGCCCTCATGGCATTGTGGGTCTTCTCGAACTAGGTAGTCGTTAACCTACAGTTTGAGCCACAATGGAAGTGATAGTAGGTTGTGGCAGGTTTGTTTTCCACACCTCTCCCTCAATGTCTTTGGTATTCATGCGTGACCCCTCTACTCCACATGCGAGTCTGGTCGGCAAGCTATCATCAGCCTGCATCATCAATGAATCATGTCAAAAATAAAATCCATAATCATAACATCTAATCATATGCGCATAGGTCATATATACAATAATCAAAACCCAATAGTCCACTCCCTAATTCGGTCCAAAGTCCAAGGCTCTCATCGATGCCTCTGTATCCTCGAGGTTAGGGATCCTGCACACTCAGGAGAACCGAGTCAATAACACCTGTCTATGTCAATATAGTAAAATAACATGTCATCATATCCATAATGCCTCATAATCATAATCAAATTCCTAATAGTATAATAATTCGGATCACTTGCAAGCAAGTGTCCTCAAAGAATAAGTTTGCTCAGTGCGTGCAAGAGTAGGATGTTATAACATCCTGATAAAATGAAACTTGATGATAGAACAACATATTTTGTAGAAATGGATGGTGAAACCATCTAGACCCTAAGATTTATCCGAATTAAACTGATTAATTGCCTCCATAATTTCCTCTTCCTCTATAGGCTTATTTAGCTCCTGATTTTCAGCAACTGAAACTTTTTGGGTAAGGTGTGAGATAAATTGATCACACAACTCCGCATCCAATTCCCCCTCCAAATACAAATTACTATAATCCCTGGATTCCTACTATTTGATTTCCTCAAAGTCTTGGATCACTTCCCATGACTTGGATTTAATTTCCTCCACCTTATTTCTCCATTGCCTCGCTTTGGATTGCTTATGAAAAAAGATTGTATTTTTGTCTCCAACTTGTAACCACATGATTCTTGACTTTAACTACCATATAGTCTCTTCATCCTTCAAGGATTTAAGATAGTTTTGATAAGCTTCACATTCCTTTCTTAAGAGATCTGGTTGGACATCCTTTTTCTCTATACACTCTTGAATTTCTTCTAGATATTTTTGTTTTCCCAATACCTCCATGTGATAAGGATGATAATTTTTTTTTCACAAAGCTTAATTGTAGATTTTGTTAGCTTGAGATTCTGCTCCCAAATATACATCAGGGATCTTGAAATCTACTGACACCAGGTTCTAGAAACAAGGGGGAGAAAACTTGCTTCTCCATCCAAAAGGGATTGAATCGAAAAGAAATAGGACCCCAAATGACTTATTTTTCAAAAATTAGAGAAATAGGACGATGATATGATCTTTCCCATAGAAGAATCGTGGAAGAGAAGGAGACTAGAAGAGATAGAATGGAACTAATTATAATAAAATGATCCATCCTAGACGATATATTCCCAGGACTAGTTCTCCTATTGTTCCATGTGAAATTCTCTTTCAGGAGGGGAACATCAATTATATCCAAAGTAGAGATTAAATCATCCATATTTTCATCGAATTTATTACGAACAATGGATCCACCCCCTTTCTCTTTCAGATGCCTTATTATGTTGAAATCGCTAACTATTATGCAATTTTGTGGAAGATCCACATTTGCCAAATTCAAAATATCCCAACATTCTGCTTTTTCCCAATAGTTATTAGGCATATACACATTTATTATGAAATAAGACATACCTAAAAATAGATGAGTTAGATTAACCATTAACCAATGCACTGCTTGAAAACCGTCTTGTAATACCCCTAGTTTGAACCCCAAGTGTACATATAAATGTAATTTTCAATTACATATAAGTTGGTGAGCTGATAGTATAAGATATTCGGTTTGGGTTTGCGTGCATTGAGGTAGTGGGTGTGAATCTCACACCAAAAAAGTGCACACAGTTTAAAATGAATATAACATGCATTTTAATGTATTTAGCAGTCACCTGTGTAAGTGCACATGAATGACACACTAAAAGAGGAACAACTTAAGGTATGCAACACACCCAGGTGTAAGTGCGAAAGGATGACACATTGAAGAAAAATGGCACACATTCCAGGATTCAATGTACATCGACTTAGTGTGTGATTTTGGAGGTCAGATACCCTTTTTGTATATATGTCATGTTGTAACTCCCCTTTTTGTAAGTGTGTGAGGGTGGTGCACTAAAAGAAGAGTGTGCGCATCCTAGAAGTTTTGCGCACACTGGTTTAGTGTACGATATTTATTTTTTAGGCTGGTGAGTCTAGATGCAAAAAGACCAGTGCTTATGTACTGAGAATGTACATGAAATCACATGAAAATATAATGAAAAATATAACACCGCGATAGACCAACCACGTAAAAGAGTATGGGGGGATAAACTTCATTATTTAGGGTTAAGGGGGATAAGTTAAGGGGACTTAAATCCAAAATGGAATATTATATTAATATTCCTTAAAAATATAAAGTAAGGATATTATTTCATCCTAATTCCGAAGGAGGGGGACATGTGGATGGAAGGCAATTCTCAACATGACAGGTGTCAAGTTGGGAACATACATTCATTTAGTTGGACTTCGTACCTTTTGGGGGTATCATCATAATCATCATTCCATCATCATTTGATCATGATGAGATCATGAGGATTAGGCCATAACTGCCATCGATACCTTGTTGTTACTGTCATAGATAACTATACCTTGGTTAGATTGGAGAGCTAGACTGAAGAAGTGGGTTTTCAGGCCCATAGGACATTGAGTTCTCTCCAAGTGAGAGAATTGCAGGGAATTATTTTCCCAAGGTGTCAAACTACAACGACAGGGCTCTAAGACTTCCTTTCCGTCCTGTTGTTGAAGCCCTAGAAGGGAAGTGGGGTAGCTGAAGGACTGTTGAGTAGAGAAGGGGCACACATCCTAGGGTGGGACAAGCATGTGAGGAATGAGGCACTAGAGACTTTCAATATGAATTGGCAGTTGTGAGGGAGTTTCTTGTGATTGAGTCACCTATGACTAAGTTACCTATGATTACATTTCCTGTAGTCTGAGATACTTATCTTGGCTAGGAAATCTTACCCAAGTGTAGTTTATCCCCAGCTCGGGGGTGATCCTATGCTGAGAGTTATGAGCAGGGCAGTCTAAGGCTGGGTGGAACATTGTTATAGAATTTCCCCCCTGCAGATAGGTGAAATTTCCCTTGGATTCCTGGACCCTTATTACCAATACAAAAAGTTACAAGTGGTTTCTATATTCCTTTTAGATCTAACTCAGCTAATTGAACGTGAAGAAGAAAAGTGTGACATACCTTATTTCGACGATTGTCGTATGTGATCCAAGTCTCAAGATTGATTTCTAATATCCTTAAGGAAGATTAGATCCTGCAAAGAACAACAAATATACCTTTCTTCTACTATATATAATTAACCAAATAGATTTATCTATGAATGCTGAACAACAATAGACAAGTAGATGCAGAAGTACACATACTTGAAGGAGATATGCCAAGTATATTAATTAGAGAACCCAAAGTAGATACTTACAATTTGAATTTGAAGATGCAGTAACTCCTCTAGGATATCCTTGTCCAACCCTTGCATGAACAATGTAAGATCAAAATAAAGATGTTATTATTGATTTATTCCACCCCTCTCCACCATGGAAATGCCTCCAATTTGTGGGAATTTAGAGGCTCAACAAAATTGAGTGTTTTTGGAATTGGTTGAGGATATGGCTCCATAGGTTGTGATTATTTCCTAAGATAGAGCCATAGAGTAGGATTCGAGCCAAAAAATATCCCAACCTTCAGAGTTGTCCCTTAGAATAAGGTGGGATTCACCTTGATTCCCCCAACCAAAAATGATGCCCCCATAAAGCTACATATAGGGCACCACAACGCTCCCTAAAAATGGTGTAGGGAGCATCATTTCTCCCTAAGCATAGGCATGGGAGCGTCGGTCTTCTTAAATGTCCAAAGAATGGTCAAAATCCTAGGTAAAAATGTATGTTTTGATTGCCAAATTATGGGGATTTTCCTTCCAACATGATTTTTGATTTTTGGCAAGTGTTTTTATGGTGTCGATTGAGTTGTGACACTTACTAAAAGTGTATAAAGCATGTTACGACACTTGCGAAAATTTGGGTATGACACTTACAACACTTACGACACTTGCGAAAATTTGGGTATGACACTTACAACACTTGCGACACTTAGGATGTGACGTTTGCGCCACATGCGACACTTGCAACATGACATTTGTGACACATGCGACACATTATGCAAGCATGGAAATTTGACATCTAATAGATTCCCCCCCAAAGTGTGAAGCCAGAAGAAGAAAATGATGGCCGAAACACTTTATAGATCATTCAACACAAGGGTGGTGGAGTCGAAGAACCTAGTAGAAGCTGCAAAAAATCATCAAACAATATTAATATATATTTCATTCTCGAGGCAGGCATACCTATGCTCAGAATATAAATGACTCAAATCATGGTCGTCGACCAATACACTACGGGTCCATAGTGATATTGACTAAGGAGATGGCCACCAAAGATACAATGTGGATACGTTTCTCCATGAAACGACTTGATCGCAGCCATGAAAGAATACATAGTGGAGCTATGATATGACAAGAACATAACAACAAACCAATATAAAGTGGATCTATGTGTATCAGTCAAATGATCTCCATCACAACCTAGGAAAAGTACAAAACATGGTGAGTACTCAACCCAAGGTATTCATCTCGATCCAAAAATAATACAATTCTACCCATGTGAATAAATGTTTTGATGCTAATTATCGGCCATTGATGCATACTATTAACAAGCATGAGGGAAATCACCAATGATGTCAATGATTCCCAAGGTACCTAGAGTACATTCCAACGAACATGAATAATGAGATGAAGTCGAACATCAGTCGAATTAATCGATGAGGGGTCATTGATGTAAACCCACTATCGAAAGCAAGGAATCCTGCCATTGAGGCATGCAGGTTCCAAGGTACTTCTATGTTTCTAAGTCAAATTCTCGGATAATGTGCCAAAGTCAACAGGAAAAGACTCATCAAAGGAGTGGCCTTGAGTTGTCTTTGGGCCCTTTTGGAGCCTCCATGGCATGTTATCAAGGTGATGCTCCCCTAATCTATCAGGGGGAAGTGTCATCCCAGATATCAGTGCTCTGGTGCCCTTGAACAAGACGCGCCAACACTCTAGATGCAAAACAAAAAATTTAACTTGTGTTTTGGCTTATGAAAAAGCAATTTTTTGGCTTGGGATTTTAACTAATGATGCTTAATGTTGTTTTGCAGGGTTTTGATAGCCAAAATTTGTATGTGGAAGGAAAGAGAGCACGAAAATGATGATATTTATGTATTGCAAGACCCTCAAGCAAGGGTAGCCCTCCAAAATTGTGGCTTATTGAAAATTTTCAAGGTACAGAACATGCAGAAAGAGACACTTCTCCTTGAGCATCTGATTGGGATATGGGATGCTGATGAGCAGGCCTTTCAAGTGGGATCTCAAATTTTAGAGATTGAAATTGAGGATGTGTATTTTCTGACGGGGCTCTCTAGAAGAGGGGCATCCATCATCTTGTCCAACCCATGGACTACACCATTATAGGATGATGACTACATAGCATAGTATTGTAGGACAAGATCCCACAAGAAATATGGTAGGATTGTGATTAAGGATGTCATAGATATTCCACTATGAGATATCCTATTCACTATCACCAAACTGGTAGGAAGCACTAGTCCTCATTTGGATTCCAAATCACTGATGGCATACGTAGTTGAGTTCCTTGAGACAAAAATCTTCAGTTGGTGTGCATGATTTCTAACAAACGTCAAAGATGATATTTCCATATGTAGAATAGGGAGGCAGAAAAAATCTGGGTACGAGTCATTCTTGGTATCATTCTTTCTAGAACGAATAACCCTAATGAAACCATGGATTTCTTTGATAGATCATCTAGTGTCCGAGCCTAGGATGGAGAGGTGGACTAGCCTGCCACCTCGATTGGGGAACGAGGCTTCATCGTTTTCATTCAATACCAATTTATTTGCACGATGGAGGAGGTAGATAATGATGATATAAGACTATCCTTATTCTAGGGTGGACTTCATAGGTAGTGAATATCTAGTGCTTCATGAAGGGGCATAATGGGACACATCAAGTAGATTAAAAAAACATGACCTTGCAAAAAGTGTTTTAATTTTTAATTTTTTATAATATTTGTATTTTTTTGAGCTACAATGAGGGATATAAACATGTTTATTTTTCATCATGCAGGCAGAGGGATGACTCATCCAGCTAGAATGTCACCATTTGGACGATGTGGTGGTGCCCAGGAAACAACAGAGGTAAGTGGAAGACCTGTAGGACTTCGCGAGATATAAAGGAATCTCATGGGGTTTACGATGGGTGTCCCTTCTATGAGATTAAGAGATGTTCCTTTACACCTACAGAGGCACATAGTGGGTGTACCAGAGATTCTCAATGATTTTTTGCGGCAAGTAGCCAGAGCAATGGTGTGTTACCATGAGTACATTGTAGTATAGGTAAACGAGTAGATTTTATTGTAGTCTTACTATGATGAATAACGTGCATAGTAGCCCACATTTTGCCTCTCTATGTACTTTTTGGATGATATTATGGCACAATTTTGCTACTTATATATATATGGGTTTTGTGTCAGCTTCTTATTTTAAATGATGTGATGTTTCTTATATTTTATGTTTATGCTTTGTGATCTTGAATATTCATCTATGTGTGAGATGTCAACCCAACATGTAATTTTCTAATGAATCTATAATGACATTAAGTTCTCTTGGTATGTGTTTGTATTCTACGTGAGTAAAAAACCTTTCGAGAGAATGAACCCTCAAGTAGAGATGTAACAATATTGGATTGTGTATGGTATAAACACTATTAAGTTGACAAACCATAAGTTGGGAATCAAGGATAACGATTATTTGAGATATGTCAAGAGAGACAGCCTCATTCAAAATTCCAATAATGGCGTGATACTCTGCAACGTTATTGCAGGTCCAAGATAGGTCCCTCCTGAGTGCCATCCGCAAATCCAAAATGTATAGGGAAATATGCTGACATCTGCGTATTCAAGCACAAATCAGGGTATAATAAGCTAAGGATGAAATAAAATTCGTTCATGCAAAAGTAAAGGCACACCAAACCAAAACATATGGTACAATAATTTACAAAGCACACATGCAAGAATTTCTAAGCATAATACTTTTTCAGGTAGAGTCCGTTGTGAGGCTCACAGATAGGGATTCCATCATAATCAATTATCTCGTAGGAACCTCTTTGTAGCACATGTTTTATGATGTAAGGACCATGCCACATAGGCTATACTTTCCCTACTCCAAGTTTATCATGGTTTTGGTCATAGGCCAAGACCAGATCTCCTTATGTGAATATGCGAGGTTGGACAAACTTACCATATTGGGTCTTGATTCATTTTTTATATGTATCGTTAATGAGAGAAACATCACAATGGGTTTCATCCAACTTCCTTAGATACAAAAAATGTTCTTCTTTGACAGAGGTGTTGGGTAGGAGCTCTATGGATAGTTTTAGATATGGAATCTTGCATTCAATCGACAACACCACTTCTAACCCATATACCAACTGGAAAATTATGAATCTAGTGGTAGTTTTAATCAAAGTCCAATAGGCCTAGAGTGCTGAGAAGAGTTGCAAATTCCAAGTAGTTTTGTTTACCCCCACCATGTGTTGAAGCATGGTTTTCAGGACCTTGTTGATGGATTCAAATTTTCCATTGGCCCGAGGATAGTATGGGGATGATTTTTCATGTCGAAAACCTAATTTGGCATGAAACTCACTAATCATTTGATTTTGGAAATGGGATCCGTGATCAGTTACGATAGATTGTGGGACTTTGAATCGAGCGATGATGTGATTAAATATGAAAAGTATTGCAGTGCGACCACCATTCAGAAATATAGACATAGCCTCAACACATTTAGTGAAACAATCAAATGGGACGATAATATAACCATGCCCCTTGGCTGATGTAGGATTACATTACAAAAAATCAATGCCCCATTTTGAAAAGGGGTCGATGGTGATTATGGGATGGAGTGTAGCCGGGTGGGTACATGCTTTCTTCTGAAAGATTTGACAAGGTGGGAATTTTTCAACGGCCTCAATATAGTATTTGAATATGGATGGACAAAAATAAATTGCACGTAATATCTTTTGGGTTGTAGCCATCTCAGAGAGATGACCACCACAAGCTCCTAAGTGACAGTCATTTAAAACATGATCAACCTCTTCATGGGTCAAACAACGTCGTAGAACAATATCAATACTTTGGAAATATAAAGTGTCGCCTAGAATGAGGTAGTATTTTGAAGGGTGTCTAATACAATGTCATTCATCACATGAAATATCTGGGTGGAAGTGTTGGTTCTAGAGATATAAAATAATATCTTCATACCATGGATCAAACGTACTGATAAGGAATAATGACTCATCATTAAGGCAATCACTGGGCTCACTTTCCTCATCGGTATGGGGAAGATCGCATTTATCAACTTGAAAAAACCCAATGATTTCTTTTCTTTGGATTTGGTGAACTCAAGATCAAATTCCTGAAGAATGACGATCCATTTTGAATATTTCCCCCCAAGTTCTTGACGATTCAAGATGTGGTACATGGGGTTCAAGCTAGAAATAATCGTGGTAGTGCCAATTAAGACGTAGTGTCAAAATATTTGGAAAGTGATGAACATTTTTGAAGCCAACTTTTCAACATGTGAAGAGCAAAGTCTAGGACCTGAAATGCTCTTACATAAATAAAATATCACATGTTATGCACCATCATCATCCTCTTGAACTAACACCATGGAAATAGTGGAAGTGGAGGCGTCTAAGTGAAGGATATAATATCTCACATAGTTAGGGGGGTGTAATAGTGGTGTATGCATTAAATCATGTTTGAGAGTGTCAAAGGAGCATTGAGAAAGTTCATCCCAGATGAAAGGGATATCCTTTTGCACCAGTCTCATGAACCCTTTCTTGATTTCAGGCGTAATTGCATATGAAACAACGTAGAAATTTTTCCATCCCTTGCAAACTTTGGAGTTGGGTAAGATTCTTGGGAGGAGGTAAGGAAAGGATATATTTCACTTTTAAGGGATCCACCCTATTCTTGTCTTTGGATACCACAAAGCCTAGGAGTCTTCTCAATTCAAAAACAAAAATGCATTTGTGGGGATTCAAGCATATGTTGTAATTCCAACATATAAGAAATATGGCTTGTAGATAATCAATATGATATTTTTCGATGAGCCGAATGAGCTAGAAATTCATCGAGGTAGGGCTCAACAATATGCTTGATATTGTGGAAATCATATGACATAGCCCACTAGAAAGTGGCTCCAACATTTTTAAGGCCAAAAGGTAATTTAAGATAGGTGATTGTTCACCATGGGCAGATGACGGATATTTTTTGTTGATCAACTGGTAAAATATCTATCTAGTTATAGCCAGAGAATTCATCCATAAAAGAGAAAATTACCTTTTCGCCACAATCATCAATAATTTGGTTGATGAAGGGCGTAGGGTAATTGTCTTTCAGACAAGCCTTATTGAGATCCCTATAGTCGACGCAAAATCGAATTGTCCCTTGTTTATTTGCGACTGGAATGATGCTGGAAACCGATTCGGTCAGAGGTACAGGGTAGATGAAACCATATTTCAATAATTTTTCTACTTCTGCCTTTATTGCCATAGTTTTCCTAGGATGGACTGGGCAAAGTTTCTGTTGTACTAGTTTATCTCTAGGGTAAGTTTTAATTTCATGCACAAAAATCAAAGGGCGATCCCTGGCATTTCTTTGTAGTTTCAAGAAAAAATGTCCCAGAATTATTTAAACAAGGCAATGTAGTTTTCAATCTCTTCAGTTGAACAATTCATGCTTAATTGTATATTTTCCATGACGCCTTCTTTTTATAATATGTTTACACTGATGGTTTGTGATATGTTTCCCAAATTTCCCTCGAAGATCGTATCCTGAGTGAGTATTGGAGACTGAGGATTGTTGAAAATATCAGATTGAAATATATAGGGAATATCTTTCTTGATTTCATCCAAAATGGGAAGAAAGGATTATCAATGGTGGTTATCATCCCATGGTGACTCTTTGATATTAAGAATTTCCATTATGGATTCATCGGATGGAAAAATACGTAGGATGTAATCAAATATCGATGATAATGAATATACACAAGATGGTAATGAATAAGAATTAGATGCCACCAGATGTTGGTCATGTAAGTTTTAAACCTGCGAAGTAAATAAATGCATATAGATTCTTAAGAAAAATAAAATTTAATCAATGGCTCATTCACATAGTACACAAAGATTTATACCGGAAACCCTCAATCGGGAAAACCTTTCTTATATTCATATATCGAATTTCACCATTCACTATACAATATATACAATTTTTTTAGGTATTTTGTATATACCAAAACCCTAATCCCTAAAACCGGGATTATTTTTAGTAAACTGCTAAAATTAGCAAAATCCGCTAAAATTAGCAAAATCTGCTAAAAATAGCAAAAATCGTCAGACGCAGTTGTCATATCTAACGCGCCCACACACACACATGCAAAGAATATAACACATACCCAACATTCTCCCACTTGTTGTTTTCTTTGCATTCGGGGGGTCCAGGGGATTATATAGTCAACAATCCAGGGCAACAATGCCCATTGTTACTCTACACCAAGAGAACTTTTCTGTGCTCACAGACTTTGTTAATGAATCTACAACATTCTTCAAAGTGTCAACCTTTTCCAACAAAACCTTCTTTTCCTCAACCATGTCTCTCACAAAGTGATACTGAACATCAATATGCTTTGTCTTCGAATGATAAGCTGGGTTCTTTGCCAAGAATATTGCACTCTGACTATCACAATCTAATCTCACTGATTGTTGTACCAACTCAATACCTGAACACAATATTTGTAACCATACTGCTTCCTTGCTTGCATGAGTGGCTTCCATGTATTCAACTTCTGTAGTTGAGAGTGCCACTACGGCCCGTCTTTTGCTCATCCAACATATTGCTCCTCCAAATAGGTTAAAAACATACCCACTTGTAGATCTTCTGCAATCCAGATCTCCAGCCTAGTTTGCATCAATAAAGCCATGTATGTCCACCACTCTGTCCAATCCTGGTCTTCCTTGGTAGCACAATCCATAACTGGTAGTTCCATGAAGATACCTAAAGACCCGCTTTACTTATGTCCAATGCTCCTTCCCTGGTTTTGACATATACCTGCTCAAAAATCCCACTACATGTGCAATGTCCGGTCTAGTAAAGACCATTTCATACCTCAAACTTCCAACTGCACTGGCATATGGAACATGGGACATGTCTTCTTCTTCTTCCTGTGTCTTGGGACACTGATATGCAGATAAAATTACACCTATAGGAATAGGAACCTTGACCGGTTTACTTCCACGCATATTAAACCTCTGCAATATCGTCTCAACAAATTTTCTATGATTCAACCAGAGTTTTCTGTTTGCACGATCTCTTTTAATCTCCATTCCCATAATGAAGTTAGCAGCACCGAGATCCTTCATGTCAAATTTGGAGGATAGCTGCGATTTCACCTCCTTGATAACATCCATGTTGTTTCATACCAAAAACATGTCATCAACATACACCACTAAATAAATGAAGTGATTACCAACCTACTTGGAATATACATTGTGATCAACCTTGCTTCTTACAAATACCAATCCAAGGATGTATGTGTCAAAATTTTGGTACCACGTCTTAGGTGATTGCTTCAGACCATATAGTGACTTCTTTAGCTTACAGACCAACTCTTTCTTTCCCTTCACTACAAATCCTTCTGGCTGCTTCATGTAGATTTATTCTTCCAGATCCCCATGTAGGAATGCTATCTTCACATCCATCTGTTCCACTTCAATATCAAAAGCAACAACAATAGATAAAAGAAATCTAATAGAAGTTAACTTAGCAATAGGAGAAAAAATCTCACCAAAGTCAATTCCCTCTACCTGGGAATAACCTTTTGCTACTAAC
>ML803713.1:90631-116972 GCA_009831015.1 Picea engelmannii
GGTTTTCTCCTGCGAAGTGGATAAGAGATAAATAATAATGAATGTTAACTGCTAAGTGCTCTGTTAAGTATTGTAATTACAGATCTGTGTCCCAGCTAGGTTGTAGACACTTGAGTCCTGCAACCCCCCCTGCCTCTACCTCAGGTGAGACTTCATTTTCTTCGTAGGTGTTGCCAAAAGGGTCGGTAGTTAGGGTTTTGTTGGTGCATTGTTGAAGTGTTGAACCCTGGTTCTACCCTTGTGCCAACAAATGGTTCCATTGTCGGAACATAAACTATGATTGTTGGGAATTGAAGAAAAGAGAAAGATCTGTGCGTAGATCTATTTCTTTAGGTGCATGTAGATGTCTTGTCTTCTACAGAGTGGGTTTTGATGCTTTGTGCATGTAAGGAGATTGACAGAAGATAATAAAGAAGATGAAGAGTTGGTGGACGCAGCCCCACGCTGGGGGTGAACCACGTATATCCTGTGTTATGGTTTCTTTGTGCATTATGGTTGTTATTTGATTTATGCTTAGTATAAAAATATATGTTAGATGCATATGATATAGTAGCTTAGTTCTTAGTAATGTGAATGAATACTAGATCGGATCTATTTCTATATTGTAAGTTCTTGGATGTGTTAGATCTTATTGAATAATCCGTTGTTCTGTAATTAGGGTTTTCTCCTGCGAAGTGGATAAGAGATAAATAATAATGAATGTTAACTGCTAAGTGCTCTGTTAAGTATTGTAATTACAGATCTGTGTCCCAGCTAGGTTGTAGACACTTGAGTCCTGCAACCCCCCCTGCCTCTACCTCAAGTGAGATTTCATTTGCTTCGTAGGTGTTGCCAAAAGGGCTGGTAGTTAGGGTTTTGTTGGTGCATTGTTGAAGAGTTGAATCCTGGTTCTACCCTTGTGCCAACAAATGGTTCCATTGTCGGAACATAAACTATGATTGTTGGGAATTGAAGAAAAGAGAAAGATCTGCGTGTAGATTTGTTTCTTTAGTGCACGGTATTCTAATTGACTTGCGAAGCTCCATGCTAAGAAAATAAATCAGATCTGAAGAAAAGAGGTAAGATCTTAAAGATTTGTGCTCTGATAAAGGTAAGATAAGTGAAAATTTTTGTATTGAAAGAATGGATCTAGGTATGTTTGATAGATTTTGTCCTAGTCTGAAAAATAGGGCACAACCAGAAGAAAGAAGATCTGATATGAATAGATCTGATAGAAATAGTGAAAGATATGTTATTCCTATGCATAGAAAGAATGTTCGGACTAACACATGGATGCAGGATCCTAGAAAGAATTATTTACAGGTTCAACACCGTGATCCTAGTGCCGAGTACAGGAAAGGTTGGGGATCATTTAAAATAAAGAGAGGATTAACCCTTTGTTATAGTTGCAGAAGACCAAGACATCTTGCTAAGGAATGCCTTGGTAGAAGTCCTAGTTGTCTTTGATGTAAGGCCATGGACCATTAAGTTTTAGATTTCCCTAGAATGATTTCTAAAGTTGAAAAGATGAACATGAGACAAAAAGACCATGAGGAATGGTCAAGAGACTAAGAATATGCTCAAGAACCATAAATAATCAGAGACTGTATTACTGCAGATGAAAGAAACCCTAAATGATCACGGAGACATCAACTTATCAGATGCCTTAAAAGAGAAAGAGTGCATAGAAACATGAATAGGAGACTTCGACATAGACTGTGTTCTGGATAAGGAAACATAGGTGAATATCATGACAGAAAGAAATTGGGAAATTTTGGGAAAACCTGTTATGGTTCCTTCATTGGGAGGAATAGGATTGTTTAAAGGGAATATGATAACCCTATGTGGAAGAATTACCCACACACCTATGAGTTCTCATGGCACTTCGGAAAAAGAAGAATTCAAGGTCGTTACGTTTGTTGAGAACAACGCTCTATTTGATATTTTTCTAGGAAAAACTTGGGTTGAGAAAGATCAGATACAAAGGATACAAGAAGAGGAAGCTCTAGAACAGAAAAAGAAAGAACTAAAAGATTTCATGGCTAGGAGAATAGCACACTCACTAGAAGAACAAGAGGACAAGTCGAATCTACTAAGGACTAGAGACCTGACTATCAAAGTTGAAAGAACACAGGAAGACTTGAAACCCTTTTCCATACAGGAGAGTAGAGAACCTACTCCAGAAAGAGAAGAAGTATTACTCTCGAACCCTTCAAAAGACCCTCGACAGTGCGAAGTTACTATGCTAAGAGTGGATAAGAACAATAATGGAAAGAGGAACCCAGTAACTCAGATTATAGGAAAGAAAGCCAAAAATCTCAGCAAGAAGAAAGCAAAGTTAGAGAAATTGCAGGAAGTTCCAGAGAGGAATTCACAGAAGGAAGATTTGCATAACTGGAACTTCGCCGAGATATCAGAAAAACATAGATTGGCACTTCACCAAGAGAAAGAAATATGACCGTTGGAGGCATCCCAACCGTTAGAACAATGCTCCAGAATAACCAGAAACGTAGTTGTTGCCGGAACGTTCGCCATTGGACCATTGGGACCGTGCCATAACGGATGGAATTGCATTGATTGAGGCATTCCTGCCTATTGGAAGATTCTGTTACGACATTGTCTATTTATCCCATCAAGCGTTGCACTGGGAACACTTTTGCCAATTGTGATTAGCCAAGCCCACAAAGAACTAGTTGTGTTCACGCAATGCTTATTGAGATCTCGCCATCCATTCTATTACATTAAGTGTTTTCTCATTGACCGAAGATATCAGATCTTGAGTGTGTATGTCGGATGACTTGAGTGTAGTATAAAAGTCTGTCAAAGAGATCCTAATAGACCTCATGGCTGAAAAGGTGATGTCCGCAGGCATACAAGCTTCATCGATGCGAGGATTGGAAGCATCCTCATCGCCTTCATTTCATGGGATATGCCAGAAGGAGCAAACTTTCATGAGATTGAGCCGTACAAACCCCTCACTATGAAGTTCACTATGCTCTGGTACTTGAGTGACATGGATAAACAATGGTAGTCAAACACGGTGTTCCATACCTATTACTAGAGCACTTCTCTCTGTGATGGGCTTAGAACACATGGAAGAACACCCAGTGGAGAGTCAAGTGGGGAAGCTTGCTGAAGCCATTCAACAACTCCAACAAAGAGTCACAGAACGCGATTTACAAGTAGTACCAAGCACTCCACAGGATCTGCGAGACCAGAGAGAAGAAACTGCCTGAAGCATAGTCTATAGAATCAAGGCATTGGCCTTAGAATGCAAACAAATCAGTAGTCGAAGTGTGTAGACCTATGAGTGCCTTGTAGAGGAACTTGAACTAAGGACACTGGAGTCATAGATCCAGGAGGAAAAGAAGCAAGCAACAACAGTGCAAGCGAAGTTGAACCCATTATCAGCAGTCGAGAGGATGAAAAGGTCGCAAGAACAGTGCATGGTTCAGTAGTAGGTCCATGCCATCCAGAGAAAGGTCATGGAAGTGACTCAGAAGCTCCAGCTAGTGCAGGATGAAGCATGCACACCTTTTGAGGAAATTGAAGGATGAGGTGCAGAACTAGAACAAGTGGTCACCTCAGTTGAACAACGATTGGAAGGACCTATGATTGAGGAAGTTATCCAAGATTTCACCAAGCAGGAGGCTCTGGGGAAGCAGCAGGTCGAAGCAGCTCAATCCAAGCTCAAGTTCTTCAAGGAAGATTTACCCAGATCGAAGTGACTCAGGACGAGTCACAGGTGAGGGTTGGGGGCCTATTGGCCCTTGAGCAAGTTTTGGAGAACCTTGGTCATGTTTGACCATTTTTGAAACTTCAACAGGTTGGTCGAAGGTGGAGCACAAGGCAAAGTAGAGATCATGGGATCTCACCCCATTTTTAGGGATATTTAGGTTTAGGGTTTATGTAACGGGTATGGGATGTTGACCCATGGGTTTACCCATGCCTTGGCCCCTTTTGTAATGTATAAATAGAAATCTAGGCGATGTAAGTAAAGAGAGAGATGTGGTGCTAAGTGATATATTATACTGAGTGCAAGTGATGTAAGTAGTTGGATCTATTTGATTGAGTTAGCTTTGTGCATACTGTGTGCATGAGAACTTGCAGAGATAAGTGCAAGTGACTGTAAAGAGGCTTTGTGTTGTGACCTGACTCAGGGAAGGAGGATCTAGTGAGGTGTGCGTAGATCTCCTGTCCTCTATGGAGTGGGTTTTGATTCTCTGTGCAAGTAAGGATATTGACAAGAGATAATAAAGAAGATGAAGAGTTGGTGGACGTAGCCCCACGCTGGGGGTGAAACACATATATCTTGTGTTATGGTTGATTTGTGCATTATGGTTGTTATTTGAGTTATGATTAGTATAGAAATATATGTTAGATGCATATGATATAGTACCTTAGTGATTAGTAATGTGAATGAATACTAGATCAGATCTATTTCTATATGCTAAGTGCTTGGATGCGTTAGATCTTGTTGAATACTGTGTTGTTCTATAATTAGGGTTTTCTCCTACGAAGTGGATAAGAGATAAATAATAACGAATGTTAACTGCTAAGTTCTCTATTAAGTATTGTAATCAAATATTTGTGTCCCAACTAGGTTTCAAACACTTGAGTCCTGCAACCCCCCCTGCCTCTACCTCAGGTGAGACTTCATCTGCTTCGTAGGTGTTGCTGAAAGGGTCAATAGTTAGGGTTTTGTTGGTGTGCTATTAAAGAGTTGAACCCTGGGTCTGCCCCTGTGCCAACAGAACTTCGAGGGTCAACATTGAGAAAGGTGTTTGGGACAAATATTCAAATATGTTGTAGTTCTGAGCGACACAAGAGTTAGGATTAAAGGTCTACTTTCAAATGGTACTCTTGGGTAGACATAGTATAGAGTAAAAATTCAGTTTCTTAATATGGAGAGGTCCAGATGGAGGGGTAATAGATGTGGAAGGTGCTTCAGTCACAATTCCATTAGTTACATTCTCTTTAATTATTTTCCCTAGAGGTGTGTCATACGTTTTCGTTCTAGTGGTCAAATCTACACCATTGAAAATATAAATGTGGGAACTTTAGGAAGCATCCTCTTTAGGAGGATGACCTGGGTTTCCTCTTTGTGGAGGTGCAAACATTTTTGCAACCAGTGATTGTTGTTGTGGGAAAGGATGCATCAATATAAAGGGTTGGTAATTTCCTTTAAATAGTTTTGATACTTCCTCCCAATGAGGACAATGTCTTGTGTAATGATCTTTGGCACATATTAGACAGGGAAATTTTAGTTTTCGTTGTGGTTGTTTTTCAACAACAGGTGGTTGTGTTTGTGTTTTTGGGTTTTCTGTTTGGTCAATATTTTTCTTTGATTTATTTTTATTCTTATTTTTCCCTCCAGATTGTGGCGGTGAAGCAGATTGAACCACATTCACTTCAAATACTTTAGTTGGGTAGGGATTGGATGTGACAGAATCCTACGTTATACTCGGGGTAGATACTGAATGATTTGTAGTTCCATTCGACTACGAGGCATGTTGAGTTTTGACAGAAATGATAACACTGTCAAAATGGGTAGTAGAAGATGGTTTGGATGGATCGTTTGACACATGGGGAGAATTTGGGGTTAGTTCATACAAAGTACCATACTGGGAATAAACCAAATCTAGATATTGGGCACGAACAATGGATTCCTCTTCTATAACTACACTTCCCATTGCCACATCATGAGAAATAGGTGGTAAAAAATATTTCATGAACCATTCTTCCAATAACTGGTCAGGGATGGTAGCTTTGATCAACCATCATCGTCATCTCCACTCATGAATATGATAAAAAATTTGTACGGAGTTGGTCTAACGAATGGAGGTCAAAAGTTTCGTTTTGGTTTCGTATCTAATTGGAAACTGAAAATGGGTGAGGAAATCCATTACAATCAAATTAAAATATTGAAAAGATCCATGTTTTAATTCAATATACCATTTTTCCCCTGAGCCCATAAGAGTACACTGGAAGATACGCAAATGAATAGAGTCATATATTAATGAGTTTGATGAACACCAAAGATGAAATGTCATGACATGGTTATTCCGATCTTCTTTACATTTGCTGTCAAAATTTGGAATATGTGATGGTAGCTTGGCGAGAATTACTAGCCAAAAGGGGGAGTGTAATATGGGATCGTTTATCAATATCGCAGGTCCGGGATATCTAAAGTAGCCAGAAAATATAACTGTTGATTACTTTGAGGATGATACTGGTGAGGCATGGGAACACCAGTAGAAGCATAAACTATTTGTTGTGGGAAGTTGTATCCAAAAGGTCCTCCCATATATGGTTTTTGAGGATTTTGGCCAAGAAAAGTACGATTCATTTTTTGGGGAACTTGGGAAAAGGTTGAAGGAAAACCAATTTGATCCTAAGGAGGATAACCAGTTGGGCCTGGGGGAGGATAATGAGTTTGACCCTGAGAAGGGTAACTAGTTTGACCCTGAAGAGGGTAACCAGTTTGATCTTGTGGAGGGTAACCAGTTGGACCCTGAGCAGGGTAATAGGTTTGACCCTGTGGAGGAAAAGATGATTGACCTTGAGGGACCCCAAGTGGGATTTTGGATACCTAGGAATGGTTTTCCATAGTATAGTCCTGAAGGATTAGGATTTAAATATCCTCCTTGTGGGTTTGGATAAAAATATCCTTCCTGAGGTGGTCCCCAGGTTTTGTTTGGGTTTCCGACAAACAAACTTGAAATTTCCCCCTCAGTCATAGGTTGGGTAATGATCGGGACTTATCCACTAAATGCTTGAAATTTCCCCCCATGCCATAGGTTGGGTAATGACTGGGACTTTCCCACTAAATGAGTGTGGCCCACCCACCCCAAAGGAAATTGTCCACTAAATGAGGGTTTCCCTTTGGTAGGGATTTATCCACTCAATGAGAGCTTCCCCCCAGTAAAGAATTATCCACTAACAGAGGATTGAACTCCAATAGGGATTTGTCCACTAACCGAGGATTTCGCCCCAGTAGGGATCTGTCCCATAGTTGAGACTTGAGTTATGATAGGTTTTTTCATTCTGATATGAGAAGGTGTCCCAATGAGATTTTGTGGTGTGAATGAAGTTGTTGCTTGAAGAGGCATCATTGGTGTAACAGTCATAGTAATTTGTAAATGACTAGGAAGGACTGTTGGTCCTCAACCAAGTTTTGGAGAACCTTGGTCATGTTTGACCACTTTTGGGACTTTGTCAGGCCAGTCGAAGGCGAAGCACCTAGGCGAAGCAAAGATCGTGGGATCTCGCCCACTTTTTACATGATTTTTGGGTTTAGGGATTATGTAACAGGTATGGGATGTCGGCCCATGGGTTTACCCATGCTTAGGCCTCATTTGTAAATGTATAAATAAGTATCTAGGCATTATAAGAGGCATCAGATCTAAGTTTTCTTTGTGCAAGATATGTAAAGGTTGCTAAGTGCGATTAGT
The DNA here is from genome assembly GCA_009831015.1 of Picea engelmannii. Lineage (NCBI taxonomy): Eukaryota > Viridiplantae > Streptophyta > Pinopsida > Pinales > Pinaceae > Picea > Picea engelmannii. The sequence continues at coordinate 98,065 of ML803713.1, forward strand.
TGTGAAGGCTCCATGCATATTATGTGTTGAGAACTTGCAGATTTAAGTACAAGTGATTGTAAGAAGGCTTTGTGTTGTACCAAACTCGGGGAAGGAGGATCTGGCGAAGTGCATGCAGATCTCCTATCCTATACAGAGTGGGTTTTGTGGCTCTGTGCATGTAAGAATATTGAAAGAAGATAATAAAGAAGACGAAGAGTTGGTGGATGTAGCCCCACGTTGGGCGTGAACCATGTATATCCTGTGTTGTGATTGCTTTGTATTGTTGATGTGATTTATGCTTAGTGCTAAATATTTATGTATGTTAGATGCATCTTATGTAGTATCTTAGTGCTTAATAACATGAATGAATTCTAGATCTGTTTGACGCTATGTGCTAAATGGTTAGATATTCTTAGATCTTGTTGAATACTGTGTTGTTATGTAATTAGGGTTTTTATCTGTGATGTGAATAAGGGTCAAAGACTAATGAACATTAATTGATAAGTGCTCTACTAAGTATTGTGATCACAGATCCATGTCCCAGCTAGGTTGTAGACACTTGAGTCCTATAACCCCCTCTGACTCTACCTCGGGTGAGACATCATCTGCTTTGCAGGTGTTGCTGAAAGGGCCGGTAGTTAGGGTTGTGTTGGTGCGCAGTTGAAGCGCTGAACCCTGGGTCTGCCCCTATGCCAACAAATGGTTCTATTGTCGAGACCTGAAACTGTGATTGTTGGGAACCGAGGAAAACATAAAGCTCTGTGCGTAGATTTGTTATTGTAGTACATAGTACTCTACTTGACTTGTGAAGCTTTGTGCTAAGAAAAGAAGTTTGATCTGAAGAAAAAAGGTAAGATCTTAAATCTTTGTTCTCTGATAAAGGTAAGATAAGTGGAAATTTTTGCTTCGAAAGTATGAATCTAGGTATGTTTGATAGATTTTGTCCTAGTTTTAAAACTAGGGCACAACTAGAAGAAAGAAGATATGATATGAATAGACCTGATAGAAATAGTGAAAGATATGTTATTCCTATGCATAGAAATAATTTTTGGACTAACAAGTGGATGCAGGATCCTAGAAAGAATTTTTTGCAGGACCATCACTGTGATCCCGTTACGTAGTACAAGAAAGGTTGGGGATCGTTTAAGATAAAGAGAGGATTGACTCTTTGTTATAGTTGCAGAAGATCGGGACATCTTGCTAAGGAATTCCCTGGTACAGGTCCTATTTTCCTTTGTTGTAAAGCTACTAGACATGAAGTTTTAGATTTCCCTAGAATGATTACTAAAGTTGAGAAGATGAACATGAAATAAGAAAACCATGAGGAAGGTCAAGAGACTAAGAATATGCTAAAGAACCAGAAAAAATTAGAGACTATATTATTGCAGATGAAAGAAACACTGAATGATCAAAGAGACATCAGATTACCAGAGATCTTAAAAGAGAAGCAATGCATAGAAGCAATAATATGATACTTCGACATAGACTATGTATTGGATGTAGAAACATAGATGAACATTATGCCAGAAAGTACTTGGGAAATTTTGGGAAAGCCTACTACGATTCCTTCATTGGGAGGAATAGGATTGTTTAAAGGAAAGATGATAACCCTATGTGGAAGGCTTACCCATGTACCTATGAGTGCTCATGGAATATCGAAAAAAGAAGAATTTGAGGTCATTAAGTTTGTTGCGAACAACACTCCTTTTGCAGTTTTGTTAGGAAGGGCTTGGATTGAGAGAGATTAGATCCAAAGGAAAGAAGAAGAGGAAGATATATAACATAAAAAGAAAGAATTAATGGATTTCATGGCTAGGAAAATAACATGCTTAATAGAAGAACAAGAGGACAATTCGAGGCTACTAAGGGCTAGAGACCTGGCTATCGAAGTTGAAAGAACGGAAGAAGGCTTAAAGAACTTATCCATACAGAAGAGAAGAGAACCTACTCCAGAAATAGTAAGAGAAGAAGTATTACCCTCGAACACTGTGAAAGACCATAGCAGTGCGAAGTTACTATGCTAAGAAAAGATAAGAATAAGAATGGAAAGAGGAATCTAGAGACGCAGATCACCAGAAAGAAATCAAGAAAGCTCAGTAAAAAGAAAGAAAAGCTAGAGAACTTGCATGAGGTTCCATAGCGGACTTCATAGAAGGAAGGCTTGCAAAACTTGAACCTCGCTGGAATAGCAGAACAAAGCAGAGTGGAACTTCGCCACGATGAAGCAATATGGCCGTTTGAGGCACCCTGACCGTTAGAACGATGCTCTAGAATGGATAGAAACACAGTTATTGTTGGAAATCTCATTGTTGGACCATTGTGACTGCACCATAACGGATGAAATTGTATTGATTGAGGCATTCCTGCCCATTGGAGGAGTCTGTTACGACATTATCTATTTAACCCGTCGAATGTCTTACTGGGGACACTTTTGCAAATTGTGATTATCCGAGCCCACAGAGAACTAATTGCTTTCACACAATTCTTATTGAGACCTCGCCACCTGTTCTTCTTATCTTGAGCATTTTTCCACCTATCTGAGACATTTGATCATGAGCGTGCATGTCGAGCAACGTTAGCGTAGTAGAGAAATCCATCGAAGATATTTTGATTGACCTCATGGTGGAGAAGGTCATTTCCGTAGGAGCACAAGAGTCATGGAAGAGAGGATTGCAAGCCTCCCCATCGACTGCACATCGATCTAGGCCATCCTGAAATGCAATAGAGAAACATAGCAAGCATCGCAACGACTTGGTGAACACAAAGCTCATCCCATCGGTCCTGCCCGACTATATCCCTCCTCTAGCTAGCGCGGTTAGTTGTGATAGCATCTCGAGGGACTTTGACTATACACTTATCACTGCATACCTCCTAAAGGGGATACGCACAGTTCGACCGCAGTTAGGACAGATTATGATGCTAAAGATCAATGATTTCAACTTGAGAGAATGCAAGAATTATGGAATGCTCGCACCACATAAGTACTTGAAAAAGACAATGGGGAAGAAGATGAAGATAATCCCCCAGCCATGGACCATGGACATCGCAATATCAACAATTCTTAATGCGATGAAGATACCACAATTTGACAGACATCAAGAGGTTAACGCATGCGTTAAACTCCTCCTGTCGTGCTTCCATGGAGGTTACTTATGGTTGGATAGGTTCATCACTGTAGATCTGGTGCTGATCGAACGAATCACTGGATTGAGCATGTAAGGACTGAACCCTCATAATTTTTACCTAGGGAAGACTGCAGATCACACTCTGGCATAGCGAATAAAGGAAACCTACGATAATGTGGAGAAAGGAAACCGGGGCTACAAGGTAGCCTCCACCCAAAATGATGCAGTGCGCCTAGCTTTCCAGTTGATCGTTGGTAAGCTCGTCAGGAACAACATACCTACGTAGGTCACAGGGTTTGTCGTCGACCTCGTAGGAAAGTGCATCGAAGGGATGAAAATGAATTGGGTGAGCTACCTCGTCAACCAGTTGGAGAAATATTTCCGTGAAGCGCAAGACCAGTGCTACAAGTTTCACTTCAACTGGTTGTTGATTCTCGTTTCCTTCATCGCTTGGGAGATGTTGGAGGGATCAACCTTCTCTGAAGTCAAGCCATTCGAACCAATAGCCATGAGGTTCACTACCCTCTGGTATTTGAGTGACATGGCGAAGTAATGGCAGTCCAATGCAGTGTTCCACACCTATTACTTGCAGCTGAATAGGGCCATTGAATCCTTCCCTTGAATGAATCTGAATACACTTCATAGGTTCATGCCAATAACGAAGTTCCATGTAGAAAGACACTTCATTTAAATCACTGAGCATGGAGATGAACACAAGGAATATATCCAGTCCTATTACAAACTCACCGAGGAAGATATGGAGGAAATAACCAAGGAATGGCCTGCAGAATTCCTTGTACCAATCAAATAGACAGAACTCTCTAACTCTAACCTCATCGGGAGTCCTGTAGTCACCCGAGAAGAGTATGATGGACTGGGCAGTAGAAAGAATAAGAAGAAGGAAGAAGTACAGGAAATGCACAACACATCAGAGGAGACTACACCAGATTCACTTGAAGGAGGAGGAGGTGACGAAGTAGAGAAAGAAGAGGATGAAAGGGAAGAAGACAAGAAGGAACATGGTGAAGTAACACTGCCTAAAGATCCCCTTATGAAGACATAGACATCCAAGAAAAGAAAGGTTTCTCCAAAGAAACCCTCAGCGTTGAATAATTCATGCACCAATAAGCCCCACTTACAGACTATACTTATGGTGGATGATATTGACCTCATCATCGCAGCTGTATCAGATGCTTCCGAGGACATTTTGTAATGAAGAGAAGCCAAACATGAGACAATGTATGACAGGATCAAGGCAGAGCTCAAAAGGGTACAACAGGCTCTTTATTCGAGCCGCGTAGTGTCTACTACGTCGTTTTCATCAGGGGGCATAGAAGTAGGAGATGAGCCTGCCCAACTACGTAGAATAGCATATGCGACAGAGGCTCACCTTCTTCGGGTCCAGGAAGAAAAAGAGTAGGCCACAAAGGAATTGAATCAAGAAAAGGAGGAATCCCTAGAGAAACTTTGGGTTGTGCAGCAAGAGAAAGACGACATTTAGGTGAAGTTTGTAGAGGATAGAGAACAAATCCAGAAAGAAAAATAACAACTGCTTGCGAAGAATATTGGAGTTAAATAAGAAGTCATTAGAGCACTTCGCTCTGTGCTGGGCCTGGCACAGATGTAAGAGGAAACAACTGAGAGCCAAGTGGGGAAGCTCGCTAAAGCCATTCAGCAACTCTAAGAAAGAGTAGCAGAACTGGAACTACAAGCAGTGCCGAGAACTCCGCAGGAAGTGCGAGATCAAAGGGAAGAAACTACCCGGAGCGCAGTTGGAAGAATCAAGGCATTGGCTTTATAGTGAAATAAACTCATCAATTGAAGTGTGCAGACCTATGAGCACCTTGAAAAGGACCTAGAGTTACGAAAATTAGGGTCATAGCTCCAGAAAGCGAAGCAACAAGCAACAACAGTACAAGGACAATTGAAGCTAATATCAGCAGTCGAGAAGATGCAAAGGTCACAAGAAAAATGCGCAGTTCAGCAGCAGGTCCATGCCATCCAGAGTAAAGTCATGGAAGTGACCTAGAGACTTCAGTCGGTGCAGGATGAAGACTATGTCCTTTTTGAAGAGATCAAGGGACAAGGTGCATATCTGGAACAAGTGGTCACCACAGTGGAACAATGCTTGGAAGGACCTGTCATTGAGAAAGTCATTAGGAGTTTGTTGAGCAGAAGTCTCTGGTGAAGCAACAAGTTGAGGCAGCACGATCCAAGATCGAGGCCTTCAAAGCAGATTTTCCCAGATCAGAGTGACTCGGGACGAGTCACATGTGAGTGTTGTGGGCTTGTTGGCCCTCGACCAAGTTTTGGAGAACCTTGGTCGTGTTTGAACTCTTTTGGGACTTCGACAGGCTAGTCGAAGATGGAGCGCCCAGGCGAAGTGGAGATCATGGGATTTCACCCCCTTTTTGTGGGCTTTTTGGGTTTAGGGATTATGTAACGGGTATGGGATGTCGGTCCATGGGTTTACCCATGCTTAGGACCCATTTGTAAATGTATAAATAAGTATCTAGGAATTGTAAGAGGCATCAGATCTAACTTGGATTTTTGCAAGATATGTAAAGGTTTCTAAGTGTGATTAGTTGTGAAGGCTCCATGCATACTATGTGTTGAGAACTTGCAGAGTTAAGTACAAGTGATTGTAAGAAGGCTCTGTGATGTACCAAACCCAGGGAAGGAGGATCTAGCGAAGTGCGTGTAGATATCCTATCCTATGTGGAGTGGGTTTTCTAGCTCTGTGAATGTAAGAAGATTGAAAGAAGATAATAAAGAAGGCGAAGAGTTGGTGGACGTAGCCCCACGTTGGGCTGAACCACGTATATCCCGTGTTGTGATTTCTTTGTGTTGTTGATGTGATTTATGCTTAGTGTTGAATCTTTATGTATGTTAGATGCATCTGATGTAGTATCTTAGTGATTAATAACATGAATGAATGCTAGATCTGTTTGATTCTATGTGCTAAATTGTTAGATATGCTTAGATCTTGTTGAATACTGCGATGTTATGTAATTAGGGTTTTTATCTACGATGTGAATAAGGGTCAAAGACTAATGAATGTTAATTGATAAGTGCTATGTTAAGTATTTTGATCATAGATCTGTGTCCCAGCTAGGTTGTTGACACTTGAGTCCTACAACCCCCCTTGTCTTTACCTCAGGTGAGACTTCATCTTCTTCGCAAGTGTTACCGAAAGGGCCGACAGTTAGGGTTTTGATGGTGCGTTGTTGAAGCGTTAAACCCTAGTTCTGCCCCTATTCCAACAAGGACAAGGCCTGTATCACTTGATATTTTACCTGAAGTGGTAGTAGTATTGAATGTTGGTATTGTAGGGTCGTCAAGGAAATGACTTGATGGTTCTGCATCTCTACTAGTGGTGGAAGATGTATGTGGAGGGATAAAGAGTGGTTGATTCAAATTGAATTTTTCATTAGGATCACAACTTGATGGAGTTATCCATATAGGATGAATAAGATTTTGATGTGGATCTACCATTTTAGTAGAGAGGACATGGGTTTTATAATCTTCATTTGGATTGGGTTGTTCTGATTCCATGTCAACTTCTTCAAATGGACTTGACAGTAATGAAGGATAATCTTAAGCCATGATATTCCCTGAAGAGTATACTCGGAGAAGAAGTGAATCAAGAGGGTTGGTCAATGTTGGGTTTACAAGGAGGAAAAAATCTTCCTGGACTATGACTATTTCTCCCTCAAGATGTTCAATCAAAGGAGTAGAAACACTCCTAGTGTCAGAATAGTTTTCTTCTCTAAGAACTTCTTCACAAAAAGTGTCTTCAGGTGATTTAGGAGGTAAGGGTTCATAGCCTTCTAGAGGAAAACCTTGCATCCTACGTGATTGATGAAGACCTTTTTCAGCCAAAATACTAATCTCTTAGGACAAATAGGGTGAAAAAATAACATTGGCTAAAAATCTAGAAAACTAGCAAGCAAAACAATATCTTCTCGCAATGAACTTACTAGTTGGTGATGAAATGCAAGATCGTAGAAACAAAGTGAGAAGAGGATAGGATTGAGTAGGTTGATTAGTTACATAAGAGACCTTCTTACTAGACTTGCACCTTGGTGAAAATTGACTCATGCTTTTATCCGCGAGTTACCCTCCAAGGAGCCCAAGTGAGTTTGAACAACCTCTGACCCAAGTACAACAAAGACTCCCCTTCACTGTCACCTCGTGTATAGACCCTAAATATTATGGCCACTAATGTTACCAAATTCCATTCAACCTCTGGGCGGATACAGTTGAAATTCAGGTCTGAACGTATGGGAAGGATATCAATTCCAAAATTATTCAAAAGAAATGAAGACAAGTGGACTGGTAAATTCCCGAGGACCCCAAACAGATTTGGGATTCATGAACCTCCGAGACCAAATGAAAATAGTTGATTCTTAGGAAGAAACCCCAATATACAATCATTCATATATGATTGCTTAAGCCTCTAAGGGGTAATCTTCATTTCTCTCTCACACTTGACCTTGTTTTTAACCCCTGTGTGAGAGGGGGATCCCAACTATGCTTATATGGAAAATGGAATTTTCTCTCCATGTCACAAGATTCTATGTTTGTCTTTAATTCTTTGGAGAGTTAACCTCACAACCTATTCCAAAGCTCTATCCCTATTCTAATGTTGGTGTAAGGGTATAAAAATAAAAGTTTCTAGATCAATTTTAATTAGCGCTTATTTTTATGGTTGTTCATTACGCAAGGGTGAATGATAGTGAAACTGATGATGTTTTGAGACTCGACTCCAAAAAGAAAGAAAAAAGAATGAGATGCAATTTTTGTTTTTCAATGAACTTCTATTTATGATAAGGAGAAGATTTTATTTCTTTTTGTCACATACAAACACTCAAAAGAATGCAAAAACTTAATGCAATTTTGTATCCAAACAAGAATTCACACATTCACCAAATTATAAAAAATAAAATCTTTAAATTTCCAAGACCAATGCATATAAAATTCTGCAAATTCTCTTTGTTTGATTTTTAGATGCAAGAAATGATGTTCTTCTAATGCTTCATTCTTTCACTAATAATGAAATAGTTCACAACTTAGAATGGCATAGAACATGAAACAAAAGATTGTTCAAACAAATATTTTCTCAAAAGAAAACAAAGAAAATGAAACTTACTCAAACCGAGATCCAAAATAGAAAAGAAATCAAGAAAATCACACTGAATCATCTTTGAGAAGTGAGGAGAAAGAATGATATCAAAGCTAGGTTGTGGCAAGCAATTTAGTTTCAATTCATTCAATCAAAATAAGACTGATAAGGAGCTCAATGACCAACAATCCCTTGCAAACTCTTCCAATCCGACTGATAACTGATGATCTTGCGAAACCTGGATTAAACCAATGAAAGGTAAGATAAAACAAATCTTGCAATATAGAAAGAATTGTCAAGATCAACAAAGATGAATAACAGTCCTTTGAATTGAACAAAGCTAAAAAACAAAGTGAGGACTCTTGGGTTAAAACCCCTCATCAACATAATTAAGAAGAACTTGGAAAACCTGAATATTATCAAAACATGAGACGGTGGTGCTCATGTATTCAAGGAGACATGAAGGAGAATCTCTCCCTATAGAGATACAGGGGAGTGCTAGTATGACAGTGGCGCTCTGGTGCTCACTACAGAGGAGGGCAAGTTCTAGAAAAGTTGAAAAAGTGTTGAAAAAGGCTAAAAATGCAGAAAGATCCATTCAATGACTTTGTCAAGCTTCCAATAAAGAATAGGAAATAGGAAATTGGTTAATAATCAAGCATCAATAAAGACCTAATGATGAGCAAAGGCTTTACATGGTCCAAGGAAATACTAGTTAAATTTGATCCCTAGTGGAGTCACCAATTTTTATTACGAAAATTTTCCCCTGCGGACAGGTGGAATTTCCCTTGGATTCCTAGACCCCTATTACCAAGATAGAAAAGTACAAGTGGTTTCTATATTCCTTTTATATCTAACTCAACTAATCAAATGAGAAGAAGAAAAGTGTGACATACCTTATTACAACTATTGTCCTATGTGATCCAAGTCTCGAGATTGATTTCCGAGCTTCTTAAGGAAGATCACATCGTGTAAAGAACAACAAAGATACATTTATTCTACTCTATATAATTAACCAAATAGATCTATCTATGAAGACTGAAAAATAATAGATAATTATATGCAAAAGTACACATACTTGAAGGAAATAGGCTAAGTATATTAATTAGAGAACCCAATGCATATACTTACAATTTGAGTTTGAAGATGAAACAACTCCTCTAGGATCTCCTTGTCCAACCCTTGCATGAACAATGTAATATCAAAATAACGATGTTATTACTGATTTCTTCCCCCCCTCTCCACCATGGAAATACCTCCAATTTATAGAAATTTAGAGGCTCAACCACATTGAGTATTTTTGGAATTGGTTGCGGATATGGATCCATAGGTTGTGATTATTTCCTAATATAGATCCAAGGAGTAGGATTTGAGACAAACAAACTCTTAACCTTCAGAATTTTCCCTTAGAAAAAGGTGGGATTCACCTTGATTCCCTCAACCAACAACGACACCCCCATAAAGCTGCAAATAGGGCACCGTGGTTCCCCCTCAATATGGTGTAGGGAGCATCAATTCTCCCTAAGCATAGGCAGAGGAGCATCGGTCTTCTTAAATGCCCAAATAATATTCAAAATCCCATGTAAAAAGGTATGTTTCAACTGCCAAATGATGGGGAGTTTCCTTCCAACATGATTTAGGGTTTGTGGCAAGTGTTTTTATGGCGTTGATTGAGTTGTGACACTTACTAAAAGTGTATAAAGAATGTTGCGACACTTGCAACAGTTTGGGTATGAAACTTACGACACTTGCAACACTTACGATGTGATGTTTGTGCCACATGTGAAACTTGTGACATGACATTTGTGACACATGCGACACATTATGCAAGCATGGAAATTTGGTGTGTAACAAACGTGGAAGGTCTGCGTGCAGTTGGTCTCATTTATTCAAAGATAAGTGTCAATTATGTGTTAAATCATGTGTAACAGTAATAATTATACATTTTCTTTCATGGGTTTATCCTGTTTATGTTGCATGTATATTTATGTTATGATTATGTAAATAACTATGCATTGTAAACTATTTATATGTTACAAATTGATATCATATCATATGCCCAGTTAAGAATATGGGTATGTTACAGATTGGTATCGAAGAAATTTTGTTAACTTGTTAGTAATGGAGACATTACAAAATTGTATCAGAGCTGATGATAAGAGAGTTTTTATGTGACATGACCTGGCCTTGGTGACTGGGTATGTCACAACACTTATGAATTCCAAAGAGTACAAATACCTCCTAAGGCCCCCCTAGCACTGATTTCCATACCCTTACATTTTTTCCAAATGCGTTGCAAATCTTGGAGAGATTTTTTCTCCCACATTTTATTCTCCTGGATCAGTGGGATTGAATGCTTTTATATGAAAACTAAATTCCCCATAGCTTCCTTTTCTTCTATACTACCTAATACTTTGCAATTCCAGGAGACGATTTTCAATACTTACTAGAAGATTTTATTTCCCCCCCTTTATATGGCTGATAAGATACTCCCTTTGCAGGGGGGGCTTGGGACTTCAGTGATTTTTCATTTTTTTAAGAATCCCTTCCAAAGTGGCATGGATACCTAGATCCTTGTCCCTATAGCTAGATTTCCTTCCAAATTTCCTTTTTGTGGTTGGATGCGAAAATTTAGACTCAAATTCCTCCCTTGAGCCCTCCTGATGTCCTTCCTATAAAATTTCTAGAATCCCATAAGTGGGACGAGTAGGGATTTTAGAGGGAGAGGGAACCCCACTAGCTAGATTAGGTGTTTCCTGCCCTTTTCTAGTGATATCTACATTCTCTGAATCTGCCTTATTTTCTCCCTCTTTATCATCTCGTGTTTCCCTTATTTATTCATTGGTTTCTTCCAAATTTTCTAACTCAACATACTTGTTTTGACTAGATTCCCCTCTCTAAGGAGAGGTGGGATTAGGATTTGGAGGATAGGATAAACTACCTCCCTGACTTTGAGTTGGTTGTTTAATCATCACCTTCCATGCAACATTCTTTTTTTTTGGTTGTTTCCATTGTTCTTGAGCATGCTCTTTTGGCTGATCCGATTTATTCTACGAACAATTGTTTGCAGAATGTATGTATCCATGACAAGATTTACATTTGAATGGCAGTTGTTCATAATCCACTGGTTGAATATAAGACCATTTATCCAATCTTAGTTGAATGGCTTCAGGAAACCATTTTTCCAGATCTACTTCAACACATAGACTTGCACATGCTTGAAGGCCATCTCATGGTTCATCACGAACAATATACTTTACTAGAGTATTTCCAATGTTTCTAAGGGTTTCATCATTCCAACAATGCAAAGGAAGGAATGGAAAAAAAACCCAAACTGGTACCACAGAGGGAATGTCATTCTCAGAGATAAAATTGGGTGTCCACTTATTCATATGCATTCCAATTGAACCCATTAAATAAGGGCTGCTTATGAAAATAAGATCCCGATTTTCCTTATATTCAAATAGAAAAGTGAAAAAAACCTTACCAAAAAAAGCCAAGGACATTTTCCCATGAATTGTTTTCGTCCAGTTCAGATCCAACCATTGATTCATTTCCCTAGGAGATGTCCAGATACCTTTAAACTGACCAATGATCCCATTCTCAGCCAAACAAAATGCAAAATGGTGAGCATAAGACAAATGGACTAGGACTTTTGGAATGTCGTCTACTTTCTTGACAAAATGAGAAGGCATTGATTTCATTGATTTTGAATTGGAGGAAATCAAAGCCTGGAAGGCCACAATATCAAGGGGTGGAGGTGACGACGAGGGGGATCCTCCCCCCATACTTGGATCCATAACCTCAGAGAGATCGCACACACACTGCAACTTCTGCCTTAGTAAGCCCTAGTCGCAAAGCTAATTTTTTATATTCTTTTTATAATCGTTACCTTCAATATTAATCATAAATTGTTACTATTACTAAAAATTTACATGGTTTTTTAACAAGCTAAGAAAATTAAGTTTTAAATACTACAAATACTCTCTAATTTACTTAGAAATATAATACATATTAAAATTTTCATTCAAACGCATAATAAAATTATTATTTTTAAAAAGTTTTACTAAAATAAAAATAAAAACACAGTTATTGCTTTTAAGGCCCACTAAAATAAGTCTTGAAATATTTCCATAAAAAATATTTTAAACAATTTCCCAAATTAAATTCGCATCTAAAGGTGGATCATTAGTTTTTAGCAGCAGTACCAACCATCAATAATAGGTATTGCATTCAAGATTGTAATTCATAGGGCATTCGAGATGGAACTTCTGCATGAGATATTTTAACCTAGTTCCATGCCTTGAACCTATCTCTTATCTTTCTCTATATTCCTCTAAGGAGAGGCCATGTTGGGGCATTAGGAATATAGAATACACCTAACATTAGAGCTATAGTCTTCATGATGTTTGAGAACAACCAGAGAGTCATGCTTCCATCTTGTGTTAGTGAATGGGGTGTTGGGCATCAACACAAATAAAAAAATCATCCTAGTTAAGATAGGCCATCCTAACCTTACCAAAATATGGAACATTGTCTCACTTCTTTCTGCCAAGAAAGAGTGGCCAAGGGAGAGCTCAAGGAACTTGAATGCGAGAGTGTGACAAAGACTCAAGGTATATTATTATTTTTTCTAGCTCATTCTTAATATATTATAGATCTTTGTTTTTCCCCTCTAATACTTGTTTTAATCATGGTTGTGTTGATGGGTCCAAATGGCCTGTCAAGAAGGTAAGGGAGAACGCCCAATGTTAGGTCCTAATCAGACCTACTCTCATTTGGGGTGTCGTTTCCGACCAATATGTGGGTTTGGTTGCCACTAAGAATTAAAAGAATAAAACGTGAAAGACAATAGAATTCCCCCCAAATAATTCTAATTAAATATAAATATAATCTAAAACAAAAGAAAACTTACTAATCTAGCTACTTCTAACATATCCTACAAGAGAAAAACTAATTAAATGAATACAGTCTGAGAGAACATTATATATAGTAAAAATAGCTCATCTCCATCGACAACATGTTAAAACAATGAAAATGCATAACTAATCACAAATAGTTGCAGTTGCATATATTCTATAACGTCATCACTGTATTCACCAGAAATCATAAAAGCATAAGTATCTCAAATACTAAACACATAAGTAGTTCATCATATGACAATAATTCAAGAAACTTAAATGACAAACACATATGTAGAGTAGTCCCACACACATTTGACAACAACCATGATCTCAAAACACTTTCTTCTCTTTATAAATATCCATAAATAAGAGTATTATTAGTCTATACAATGAGCAAAAGTCCCCTATTACATTCAATGATCTTCCTTTTATAAAACAAGGAAGACCTTTCACCTTTTGTAATAGCCAATAGTTATTATCTCTTCAACTTGTTTATTTTGTCTCATTAAATGAATTGAATTCACCATACAATTTCCTAAATGAATATACAAGAATTATAAACATAAATTAAAAAGACTCATGAGTAGTCAATCTCGCTTTAAGGTTGTTCATGAGTGTTATTTATTAAAAATATCATTGATTCTACTCGATTTTTCCCTCTTCTGTTATTAGAATTTTTCTAGGATTTTTTGGTGTCAATCTAGTGAATCAAAGTCTTCCATATTCATCTTCTCTTGCTCATCTTTATAACGTGCTCTTGCAGGCCTGATTTTGTTTCTTGGAACTCAAGTTATGGCTGCCTGAAGTTTCACATTTTATTCCCCTTCAAATTCATTACCCTCTATTCTTTGAATTTTTTAGGCTTTTCCATCATTGATCCTGCCTGAACTTCTCTTCCAACCTATTATCCTACTCGAGATATTTCCAAGGATTTATCATAGGTCTGAATTGGACTCCCAGAGCTCAAGGTATGGCTACCTGAAGTCGATGCTTAACAACCATTGATTTTCCCATGGGATGATCTGTACCTTGATCTTCAACTGTAAAAGAAATATCCCACATGCATCAGGTAAGTTGAGTTTTCATGGTATATATTGGTGCCACCCCCNAGGACCTAGGGCCCAAGTAGAAAATTTTCTAGTAAACCTTATTAAAATAATAAAGGAAAATAAAAACTAAAACATGCACACAAAGTTTGAAAAAAAAATTAAAAAAAAACTTAATTAAAATAACCCTCATCCTATAAATCTAGATAAAATAATAAAAAATGGACCAGGTGTGAACGTGTGACGTCTTGCATGCGAAATCCCACAAGGCATGTGAATGCAGTAAAACCCTTGCAGTAACACTCAATAAGATTTCCTAATGCTCAAATGTGAAACTCCCACATTGGTAAGGTCCAAAATACATGCAGAGTGTGGGTTGTGGATCCATGGTTAAACCTGGTAATGTCTTAAGGGTGAATGCCCACATGAGCATAGGTAAAAGACCATAAAATATAAAATAATAAGATCAATCATAAGCCCAAAGCTCCACCTCCAAGGGTGATGTGAGTTAGTGAGACTCCGATAGGTATATATAAAGGCTTAGGTCCTCCAAAAATAATAAAATAATCAAATAATAAACAAAAAATAATAATCAAATAAAATAAAAAATTTGAACAAATTTTTTAAAAATAATGAAAAAAAAAATTAAAAAATCCCAACTTAAAAATAACGAAATACATTATCCTCGGACTTTGGATAAAAACACATAAAAAATAAAATTAAAGTGAAATAGGAAAATAAGTTAAAATATAAAACAAATATGTGTGTGTGTGTGTTTCCAATTTCACCGAGGCATGGGAAAAATGATAAGAATATACATATGAAATATACATTAGGGATTTAGGGAAAAATGTACAATGTAAGTAGTAATTTCCCTAAGTAAAATAATCTCCCCATGTAATAGTAATTTACCCATGTAAAATGATTTTCCCATGTAATTCAAAAACCAAGGGCAGGTTTGGGAAAACCATGGGCAATCAAAACCATGGGAAAATTAAAAAATGAAAATGAATAAATAACTAAATAACTAAAAGAATAAAATCATTAAAATTAGAAATAAAAATAAATCAATAAAAACTATACAAGTCATATATACAACATAGACAAGAAAATAGGCCTAGTTTCGTACGGGTCAAGGTTCCATCACTATTGAGGGTTATGTGCTTATCAAGGTTCGACACTTAAAGGTGAAAAAAAAGAAACAAATCATATCGTGCATATTTCAAATATTTCAATTTGTATTGAGATCGCGTGAATCTAAAGGTGACAAATGATGAGCAATAAGGGGGTAAAATGACGACACATCACATGACACATGAATGCCACAAAGGGTAACTCACATGATAAAAAGGATTTTGATGCTAGTCGGGCACATGGGACATGTCAATTTGATCAAGGGGAAACTTGCGGAGGGAAATCCTGATAAGCTTGAAGGGAGAGGAAATCTGATAGGATTCAAGAACAAGCTCCCACGTCAGACCACAACACTTGAATATGGAGGTGACAAGTGGAGAGAAAGAATTAGGTGACAATATAAAAATGTTCCACATCTGAGAAGCGTGATAGGCCTTCAGGGAGAGGGGAGGTCGAAAGAAGAAACCAATATATATCATTCCAAATAATCTCATGCCTTTTGGACCTCGAAAATATCACAAGGGATACTTGGGAAGTCGATGAGGGGAGCCCGGTAAGGATCAAGGTTCCAACCACATAATATAATTCAATAAGTTTTAGGCCTTGGAATGGAATAAAAACTAGAAATAATGCAATGGTGAGAAAATCAAATTCAGCTAAGGTTTGGGAAAGAGAAGTTTTAATTATGAATGTTGAATGTTGGCTTCAAAAGGTGGACAAGATTTGAATAGAGATAAGTCTAGTCTAGAGGAAGAAGACCGAGGTATATCCCCATGCATTTCAAGGCTGAAGTGGTCATGTAATGGTAGTGATCTTGCAACCCTGCTCTTGTAACCATAGAAATAATAAAATCAGTTACATGAGGAAGAAGATACTTTCCAATATACCATAAACATTGCATTCTTTTTCTTTGACTTTAACAAACTTATGATTAAGTGTTGGGTTTGTTTGCAAAATGTAGAAAAAGGAATAAGATGTTTCTCAAAGATAATCATCAATGATCCTGTCCTTTCATAAACAACTTGCTTTTGTAAATAAATGTCATGAAAGTTGTGTTTATCTGATTTCAAAATCATAGAAAGAATTAGTGATCTTGTGATTCTAGTTATGAGTTTATACTGAAGAATATGACTAACATATGAGAGATTCAACATAAACATGAAAAAAATAGGCACAACACACAAACAAGAGGATGAAAAATGAACATATGTTCTTCATTAACTCATATATTCAAGAAGTCCTCAAAATCAAACTCATTAAAGGAATGAAATAGAGCATCAAACTTTGTAGATATACAAGATCATCAAATACTTCGAAATCTACAAAAGATATCAATGATAATTTGTCCATTTCATCATACAAATATCAACCAAGCATCATAAGTAAAAAATCATCATGAAAAACATTTGAAAGTATAAGATCAAAAGGATTAAAAAACCTCCATCAAATAAAATCATCAATAGAGATTCAAACCACCAAATCTCTCAAGGTAGGTAAAGAATAAGCATTAGGCTCATAGTAGTAGAGGATTAAGCATTAGAGTTTAAATTTTAGTAGGGGCCCCCTTTCCTTTCGATTATAAAATAAAAATGAAAGGGGGGTTGTTGTGGCCACAATAAATGAAAACACACTAGAATAACCTGCTATCTATTTTAGTAGAATTCTAGGGCCTTTACTTCAGATCTAAATGTTAAAGATAAGCTCAACAAACTATAGACAATTTTCCAATAATCATGGATACCACAACGATGTTAAATTTATAAAAGATATAACCCAATAATTCAAGTACTTGTTATCTAACATACCCTTTTCAAAGAGTCGATTAGTGAGGTAAATTATTTGGTTGGTTGCACACTTTTGATTGGATTTTGTTTAACTATGGGTTTTCACTTTTAATAGTAAAAGAACATTTACATAAGTGTGTTTCTCATATTTATTTTCCCGGGATCGCTTCGATTCCAGTGAGCATCCATAGCCACGAATAATTTTCCTTGGTAACATAAAAGCATAGCCCCGCTGCTAGTGAGCATCCATATCCCTGACGAGTTTACTTGTACTTCCCACACTATTTTTTTGTGACTGGCAGAATCAACAACTAGTCAGGCATGTGCTCGCGTGATATGGGGTCTTGTTATTTGAATTCTACCACTATAACCTCCAGACATTCCAACGTGTTTGCTCACATGGCACACAAGGTAAGTCAAGGGTTCTAAACCAGTGACTTCACATAATTGAGTGCCTTAACAATACACTTCATCATCAATTGTTCTACACCCCGTGGGTTGTAATTCCCACACTATTAATAGTTCTTTCAACTTATTTTTTATTTCAAATTGTGCTCACCCTTTTATATTTGTATATAGATATTGCATATAAAAATAGGGTGTGAAGGAAGTGGGGTGATATGAGAGTTGTTTTTATTTTCTGAGTAAATGTTGTGCATTTTAGTTTAACCCACAGGTCTCTCCAAGAACCATCATAGTAGTAGTCAACTTATTGATGTGAGGTGGATGGATATCTGACAAAAAAACAGATAGACACTTTCCTCTACTTATGGATTATCATGGTATGCTTAGTAAGCACATGCATTCCACTACAACTATTAGTCATTACCCATAGCTAAGAAATTTATGAAGGTTTTTCAGATGTAGCGGGCCATGAATTCCAAGACTTGTAAGAATGTATTTAGTGTATGACTAGAGTTGGACCTGCCCCACATTCAAACTAAAAAATTAATACTCAAGCCAAACGACAGAGTCAAAACAGCTTAGGAAATATCAACAATCAAATTGAAATATGAAAACAATATGTACAAGAGGAAAGCAAGTGATGAAACCAAAAACTAAATTAAGAAGAGAAAATAAAAATAAACTAAAAGAAATATAAAACTGGAAAGTTCGTTCATAAAAAAAATAAAACGAAATCGACTAAAAACCAAGAAAAGAAACCCACCAACATGGAATAAATATGGGGCAACAATAGAGTATGAATGATATGTACAAAGGTATCATTATTACAACTCCAAGAATTTAAATAAGGGAAATAACTTTATCAAATAAACTTTTCACACAAACTAAGACCCATTACGAAATATTTTCAGGACTAAGACATAACTTGGAAACCAAAATCAACAAGAATACAATGGGCAATGATCAAGAAAATTGATATCCAACCAAGCTTTTGTTCCAACAAATTTGAGAATTTCTAGTGACAAAAATTCATATTTTTGAAATGCCCAAGGATAAATAATTGGATAAATTGAGGAATTCAGCCCTTTGAGCTTATTTCCATGGAAAAGATCTTAGCAAAATAAGATTTTGAATCTTCCCGATTTTTGAATTAAAAAATCGCATTGATATTTTTCACCAAGATATTCATTGCCACTTTGATTATTAATCCAGATCACCCAATGTTTGTATTATTCACACCTAACGGTGTAAGAAAATGAACCCACTATCATGATTGAAAAATTAATCAAAGAAGGGAGTAAAATTATGTAAAAAATAAAATAAATAAAGTGACTATACTAAACTAGGTGGATCTTTGTTTGACATGGATCCATCGTGTATCTCTTTTGTGGTATCGTATGTAT
>ML803713.1:117022-133225 GCA_009831015.1 Picea engelmannii
GATTGGAGGTCATGCTTATCATCACACTTGAGCATGGGTATTCCCACCTTGAGGATTGAATATTGTAACTTGTTTATGTGTTTGGTTGTTGTCCTTAGATTGGATTCTGGTGACCTTCAACCTGGAAAAATTGTTCTTTGAAGACTAATAATATATTTTGGCCATCAGTTTCTCTTCTGACCTCACACATTAGGGGGAATCTGTTATAGAGTCAATTTCCACCTTTGAAGCATTGAAAAACTTATTATCCTAATCCCTATCCTACTTATAGAAAAATCTTCCCCGCACCTCCTTGGGACCTTCTAAAAAAAATCTTTTTTGAATTTGTGTGCAACCTAACAGTTATGAAGCACACGTATACGCGAGCCACTCAAGGGACAACCACATACATGTTAATAATTGCCTAAAAATATATATTTTTCCAAATTAAATGGTGAGTTACAGGTTTGGTTAGTTTCCTAACTCTTTTTACCCATAATCAACCGTCTCTAACCAAATAGAGATGGAATTTTTATCCCCAACTCCTAAGGATAACTAAGGAGATGATTTATCAAGGCCCTCGGGTTGCAGACATGGAGTACCAAGAGACAACTTGACCAACAATGTCCACTTGCACAGATAGAGACTCGCTTCACCACCACAGTTCCAAGTTCATCGTGAGGGTATCAACCTATCAATTGGCTTCCAAAAGACATTGGGAATTAGTCCATGAGGTACAAGTCAGGTATTATGGTGGGTATCATTTCAATTTTTGAGGCATTTGAGTTTGTTTCATTTAAAACTGCTTTTAATTATGTAATGTTAGCTTGGAAATTATGCTCTTTTCCTTGTTTCACTTTGGTGGTTGGCATTGCGCCCTAGTAAGTGGGTCACCCTTAGGGATAGGCGTGATATTGGGAGGTCCTCTTGATGATTCATCATGCTACTCTTGACTATACTTGTCACTTTCCACACTTCTTCCCCTCATCTCCTTACCTTTTGGGATTTTTGGGTGTACTGACCCAAGAAGGGATTGTTCCTCATTTCATGGGAAGAAGGGGCTAAAGGCCTAGAGGCTTGTAGCTGGAAAAAGATAAAAGTCAATTATGAACCTTCTATATTCTCATGAGAAAACAAAATATCTGAAAATATCTGAAAATAAGTGTAAATGCCTGAAAATATCGTCCATCCTTTTCTGAAACTCTGAAGGAGCATTTTTCAGACCAAATGGCATTACTTTCCATTGATACTGCCCTTGAGGAACTACAAAAGCAGTCTTATATCTATCTGCAGGAACAATACCAATCTGCCAGAATCCACTTTTAAGATCACACTTACTAAACACATTACATCTACCAATCTTAGAAAATAGTAATTCTTTTGAGGGTAGTGGGAACCTGAGAGGTAACAAAGCATCATTGAGAGCTCTGTAATTTATGACCATCCTTGGTTTACCTCTTTTTTGTTCACTGTGTTTATTCACATAAAATGCTGGACATGCCCAAGGACTTCTACTATTTTCTATCAGCTTTCTCTGCAATAATTCTCCAATTTCTTTTTTGCAGTATTCAAGTTCTGTTGGAGACATATGATTTGCAGAAGCTTTCTGAGGCTTTGGGATGTAATCTTCTTTGTATGGCAAATTTACAAAGTATTGTTCTCTAGTCCATAAGGCATTAGGATAGTCAGAAGTGCAATCCTTTTCAATTCTTTCTTTCACTTCTTTAATTATTTCCAAGCCATGCTTATTGGCATTGGTGACTATCTTCTGGATCTTTACAAGACTACCAGCAGAATGTTCTAATTTCTTTGTGGTTTCTTTTTCAATGATTCTGCTTTCAAAGACAGTCTTACTAGGAACTTTCAAAGATTTTCCATTAATGGTTAGTAGAACAAACTGATTTCCTACAGTCAATGGTAAGCATTTATTCACAAAATCTTGGCCTAATAGAATATCTGATCCAGTATCAAAGCTATAGAAAGTTACTGGGATTTTTTGATCCTGAATATAGATGGGGAAGTCTGGAGCTATATGATTGATCTTTAGTTTTGTTTTATTGACAACACGAAAGGAAAGATTTACAGGCTGCCAATAATATTCAGGAATTGCCCCATGCTTAGCACATGAGTTCATGGCACCAGTATCTATCTGAGCATCTAATGTATATTGCAAATATCCTGAAACTCTAATATTTACAGAGATGACTAGTCTATCATCTAGGCCTTTGATCATCTTATTCTCCTGAAATTCAACCATCATTTCTTCCTGAAATATTTCTTTTTCTAATTCCTCATTTCTCTTTCTTTTCAAATATTCTAGTTCTTCTCTTTGGAGTTTCAGAGTTCTCCATAATTCTCTGACTAATACTTCTTTTTCTTTAATCTCTTCCTCAAGATGGAAAATTGTATTGTCTAGAGAATCATCTTCTCTAGGAGGAGGAGTATGAGTGATTAGAGCTTTTCCTCTAGTATCCTGGGTGATTGGCATACTAGGAATTGGTTTTACAAACTCAGCATCTGTAGGGGTATAATGGTGAATATTCACCACGCTAGGCTGCTGGATTGACTAAATTTGTTGGTTTAATTGCTCTAACTGAGAAGTATAGCGATCATATAACTGGAACTGGCTAGGTGTAAGGGCTAAGAGTTTCTTTTCAAGAGATGATCGCTGGGAGAGAAGGGAGTTGAGATCAATAAAAGAAGACATCATTTTAATATCAAGGAAATTGAGGGCTTCAGGCTGATCAAGAGAATCAAAATCTTCAGAATTGTTAGAATGGTCAGAATATATAGGGGAGTCAGGTTCATCGCTATCCTCTGTGAGTGACAAGTATTCACCATCTGAACGGTGAGAGACTATGTCCCATTCAGTTGGATCATATCCTGTATTAAATAGATCCATAATTTTGATCTGGACTTTGGTCTTCGACCATAGAGGACACTGAGACGCCCAGTGGCCAGGCTTCTTACAGATAAAACATTGGGTTACCTTGGCACGTTTATTCTGTGGTCTTCTTTTGAAATAAAATTTTCTGTTTGCGACAGGAAATTTTCGAGGATTTTTTTGAATACTTCGCTTTCCTTTAGATTGACAACCACAGTCATGTTTTGACCATTTCTTAGAAGATTTCTTATGATGAGAACATCCAAAACTGGAAGTTTCATTAAAGACTTCACAGAGTGAAGAATCAAATCCTAAGTGTTTCTTTAAGTATTTGGAGGTCTTCTTTCTTATACATTCATTCTGCAAGGCTGTAACAATTTGTTCTTGCAGACCAGCAAGGGAAAGATTTTCTATCTCAATTTCTTCGTCTTCTAGTCTAGTTCTAACTAGATCTGGGATTTTACCAGGCATTAAGGATAAATATTTCCTCAAATAGGCAGAATTATTAGGATCTGGAACTTTATACAGAAGAGATTGCATGGTACAAAAATATTTAGGGAGTTGGTTCAGGTGGCATAATTTTTGGCTCATAAACAGATCAGCATAATGACTCATGTTAACTCGAATATCACCATAGAATTCATGGACTATGGCTTTTATGAGTTCATCTACTGGTTTCTCATGCTGAAGTATTCTGAGTTTACTATTTCCTGATATTCTTTCCCACCAAAAATTTAGATTTCCAACAAATCCCCATGTAATTCTTAGAGCAATATCGCTCCAGGACACTTTATCTTTGAACAACAACTTCTGTGTCCTAGCCCATGCATGCCAACCTTGGATAATATTTTCCATCTCAGTTTTAGTTTTACAATCAAAATTTGAGACAGGGGTTGTATCAACATGCTTGATAGAAGCTTGTGGCTGTCCATCAATATCCATAGGGGCTTTTTTAGATCCTGTATACCTGGCATTACACCATTGTTCCCATGGAGAAGTTCTAGAAGAACTTGGCTTAGTTTCTTCAGGAGAAGGCTTGGTCTCTCCTTCCATGGATTTAATGGAAACCCTTGGGTTAGTAGAAGAAATATGTACAAGAGCTAATTGGCTTTCAAGGCTAGCTGCTTTGGATTGAGCTATTTTAGATTCTAGCTCAGAAATCTGACTTTTAACCAAAGCTAATTTATCATTAGCTAGCTGACAAATTTCTACTATCCTAATCAAAGTAGGATTGCAAAGACTAGAAGCCAATTGTTTCAAAGTCAAAACTTTTTGGTCAGTGGGAGATGAGGAACCAAAGAATGAAAATGTGGCATCATTAGTAGGAATCAAAACTGGAGAAGCAGACTGAGATTCTTCCTTATAAGCAGCATTCATATTCTCAACTGCTTTCTCAATAACATCAATATTCTCAAGGATAGTGTGCAATTGTATCTTGATATCATCTTGATTTTGTATGGTTTGATCAAGCTCTGAGTGTAATCCATTTAGATGACTTTTAGTCTTGATCACATCTTGAGCAATATCATCAAGATTATGGGCTAAGCATACAGACTGATAATTGGAATAATTTTGCAACTTAATAATATCATGAGAAGGCTCTGCATCTGTCTTTCTATACTTTATAAAATCTAGATATGCTACCATATCGTTCTGAAATTTTGGGATATGATTTCCTGGTCCCAAATGTCTATATGGTAGTTCTGTCCTTTTCTCTTTTCCACTCCTTGGTAAGGGATAATCCATCATTTTAATGGCTGGGACAGCTAGATCTTGGCATTCAGAACAATCTGTATGTTGACCATGATGATCAACCTTTGATTGATAAGTTATGAAATTCATAGGAACAGATGGAGCATAAGTCATATTAGACGTGTTAGCAGGTTCTTGAGTAGGAAACTTTCTTTTGCAATAATAGCAGTCCTTAGAACCTTGTTGATGTTTTAGAAAATGATCATCAAGTTTAGATCTACCTGAAACATGTTTATATACAGGGTTTCTGGGAGGAGAATGTACAGGAGTATGTCTAGCAGAATCAGATCTTGAACTACTTGCAGAGAGATGAGAAAATTGTCTGTCAGGATCTTGTATTCTCTGGCTTTGTGACCTTCCTAGCTTTAGTACAGGTTTCCCTGATTGATTAACAGAGATGGTAAGTTCTTTAGGCATAGGAGGTTGTATACTAGCAGAGATGGGTTCATAGTCTGCTGACCACTCTTCTATTTCCATGAGCTGACAGAATCCAAGAGATAAGGGGGAAACATGTCCAGGGCCAACCACCACGCTTTCGGTAGTAGCGCGTTTGAGAAGTTTGGGATTAAGAGCAGGCATAGTTGTAAAAACAAATCGGAGACAAATTGAAGAATGCAACTGAGCAATCTTCGATCCTTCTGCCATGTTGAAGACTGCGAATTGTACATAGGCTTGCAACAAAGAATTAATGTAAGGATCTCTGAGAGAGACTTGGTAACGAGGCAAGGCTGAGGACCAGACAGGGCCATTATGCAGAGGGGCTTGAAAACCAGAAATCCAGGCATCCTGAAAGGTATTATGCCTGGAGTCAATAATACAGGTCAGTACAGATGTATCAAGACCGGGACGGACTAGAGGGTTGATACCGAATTGGATAAGACCTATATGAATGTATTCATAGCCATGGGCTAGACCCCATTGAATGTCAGCTTGCTGGATTAATGGAATTTCGTATTTGGTTTGTCCGAGAAAGATAGGGACATTTACAGAACAATATCTAATTAAAGTTGCATCACGAAACTGGAATATAGAAATATCATAAATATCTGAAGCGGGTACTTCAGGCATCTTCCAGTTTAGATCAGGTTCGTACTCTTGTGCTAACAGCCGAACATTATATAGTGGCTTATTAGCCGACTTACTCAACAATTTACTATACCACTTAGTGGGTTTATATTTGACTAGAGATGACAGATCATGAGATGAAGAGTCTTTCTGTGCAGCCATTGCGAACTACTGCTATTTCTGGCAAAATCCTTCAAATGTTGCAGGTAAGCAAATGATAGAATGGTAAGTTCAACTTACAGTGAGTCTAAGATACTGGCAACAACAACAAGCCTTCCTGGCACCAAAATGCTGATAAAAATGCTTACGTATCCTGTGACAAAGCACCTTTCGTCGAACACATCACAATATCATAACTATGCACATCTCACAACCAGATTTCCCAGACACAAGGCTCATTCAGAATAACATGAACATTAAAACTCTGATTTTATTAATCTGTCAGATCTCAATTACATAGACTTCATGCAGGAGGCATGAATATTACACATAGACAAACTAACGAGATATATTTGCGCAAAAAAGCAGGGCATTAAGGCTTCAGTCCTTATTGGATCCAAGGATCAAGGATTCAGCCAGGCTCCTGGCACACTGCTTAGGCAAATACTACCTCTGGCTCTGATACCAAATTTTACCAAAGTACGCACACCAGAGCGGACAGGACCTTATACACTGATATCACAGACTTATTACACTTGAGATCAGTTTTTTTCATTTGCAGTCACAAGACCCCGAAGGCAAGTGAAGAAAATAGGATACACACTGCTCGACTCAGACTAGACTCAGACCTCTCTCTCGAATGCCAATTTCCGAATGAATCAAATGAGAGCTGAGGGTCTTATTTATACAATTCCTAGCAAGTTCCCGGTAACAGGCTACGGGCAACTGCCAGTCACAAAAGATTCCATGAAAGATCTAGATGGGGCAGCTATGGACTACAGTTGTTATCTCATCCCTTGGAGGCTCGACCATATGGGGACCCATCATAGCTTTTATGGACTGACATAGACACAAATATCTATACCTGTCTATTCATATCTAAGATTCCTATCTTTACACTGTGGATTTTACGGAACCCACGAACCGTCGGGACACCACTGTCGGCCCGATAGACATGAATTATTACAAACTTTATTACAATGGTGGACAACTGGGTCCATCAAGCTTCTAACATATTCTGGATATTATACTCTGCTATAGAGTCAAATGAAAATTCACTATTATATTCATGTCTGGATGGAGGTGAACTGTGGTCAGATGAGAAAGGAGGAAGCCCACTGAAACACCTATAGAAAGGTGATCCTTGCATTGCTGGAATTAGTTCGTCATCTGGTACACATAAATTACCATAATAGGTGCTGGTAATTTTGTAGCAAGGAGGTTCATATGGTTTTGTTGGCATAATATAGAGATCACTGCCCATATAGCTAAGACTGAAAACAAACCAGGCTTCATGTTGAGCAGCTTCACAAATTTCCGCATGAAACCATATTTTGAAGGCTTCTTTATCTGTGTTGTTGAAGAAGTTTGCATCCCTAGGACAGTAAGTCCAAAATAGTAGATACAGCCAGCCTGACCAGGAATAATAGTAATCTTTGAACAAGTCACATTCAAAAGTTAGCCATATACATCCATCATATTTGATCTGATGAAGAATTGTGCAGTAACTTTCATATGATAGAGTAGGAGAACATAAGCTTATATAAACTTGTCCTTGATGAGGACCACCAGTCATTATTCCTCTAAAAAAATCTCTATTTTCTCTGAAATATCTGCCAAAAGATTCATAACCACTATACTTCTAAATCCATAGTTCTAAAATACGTAAACAGGCAGGACTTGATTTCACAAGACAAGCTAGGCACTCAAAACAGTAACAATATGTACAGTCTGTACAAACCAAGATCCATTTGAATCCTGGTGGAGCATCCTTAAGACAAGTGCTCAATGAGGATGAAGCCATTTTATGGTTTTATCTTGATTTTAGCTGGTGAGGCTTCTCTGGTTAATAGGTCTGCAATGCAATTCTCTTTTCCTGGCTTGTATTCTATATCAAAAACATATCCATCAAGCCATAAACTCCATCGTAGCACCCTGTTATTTCCCTGTTCAAGCAACTTATGATTAGTCAACATCCCTTTCATGTGTTTCAAATCAGTTCTGACAATAAAATGCACAGGCTTGAGAAACATTCTATATTTCTTGATGCCATTTTTGACAGCAAGAATTTCTTTATGGGAAGAGGGATATTTTGACTCTGTTTCACTAAAACATCCAGAAGTATACATGCATACTTCTTCCATCTTAGGTCCATTTTTCTGAAGCAGAACTGCTGCCCATGTTTCATGAGAGGCATCAGTTTCTAAGACTAATTTTAAAGATAAGTCTGGAAGATGTAGTCTAGGCAAGTTCTGGATCTTCTACTTGATAATCTGGACAACTTGTGTAATTTTATAGTTCCAAGGCATAGATTTGCTTAGTCTTTTTTGTAGAATTCTTACATCCTTGGCCTGATTTTCATAAAATTGCCGGATGTAGTTTAGACATCCTAGGAACCTTTGTAGTTGCTTTATGTCCAGAATTTCATCAGGAAACTCTGTTAATTTCTTCAAAACATGATCCTGGAGTTCTACTTCTCCCTAGGAGAGTATAAGTCCAAGATATTCTATCTTTGTCTGTGCCCAACACAACTTTGATTTGTTGAGCACTAATCCATGTTTAAAAATCAAATCGTAAACAATTTGTAAGTGATGTACATGCTGCTTCATATTTACAGAGCATATTAGTAAGTCATCAATATATACAATTACAAAGTGTAAATGTCTGAAAATATCATCCATCCTTTTCTCTCATAAGAAGTTAATGGGACCCATAAAAAATAACTAGTACAAAATTCCAACCAAGGTGAGGCGTGTGTGGGCACTATTTTTCATGCTTAGGTAGAAGCTCCACATATGACTTCAACTTGGGGAAGAATGATGTGACCAAGTTAGAGTCAAGGTGGATATTTTTTTTCATGCTTAGGTAGAATCCCCACCTTGGCTTCAACTTGGAAACATATTAAAAAGAAAAAAGGAAATAAATGGGCTTGGAAAAAGGTTGCAATGAAAATGAAGGTGCAACACATCCTCTACAAAGGCACCCATAAATGAGAGACTAAAACCCCTTGTATGTAATGAACCCCATGCCCAAAAGTCTTTCCCTTATCCATGTCACTTAATCCATATGACCTAGAGAGGGTTCCACCTAGGAAACACTCCAAAACTTGAGGTATGACTCACCCAATAGGTCGCTTTCTCAACCCTCCCATACCTAAAGTTGGAAAATTGTATAGGGTCTTTGAGCACTTGTTTATTTTGATGAGATGGTTTTGATGTACATGATTATATGGCTCTTTTATTGATTTTTTTTTACTTATCATGATTTTTTTGGCTTAATATCCTTGGAGGGCGTATTCATTGTCTTTGCAGGACCTAGTTGGTGGACAGATTTGGAAGAACAAGCCTAGCTTGGGCTTTCTTGGGGATTGAAGCCCACAATTTGGATACCTTGGGCCATACATTGGACAATGATGATAGCTTTTGGAGGCTTGAGAGATTCCTTGGAGGACCTCACCCATGCCCCTACTAGCCCAATGATTTTCCTTTGGAGGCCAAAACGTCACACCTGGAGGGTTGACATCATGCATGGGTTAGGGTTTTGGTGGTGATAAGGACACATGGGATGATTTTGAGGAAATATTCCTTGGATCAAGGAAGATAGGCTTGGCATGAGGACACATGGCCTTTGGAGGCCTATCCTATTCATCCTCAACTCAACAATTTGCTTCAAAGTGCCAAAACATTTCCCTAGGAGGGTGACGTCTTACTTTTATGGTTTCTTTCACGTGAAAATTCTAAATTAAATATTATTATTATGTAGAAGGGGGAAATTAAAGGAATATTTTACTCCTTAATTTTTGGTTTACCCTTGTATTTGGAAAAATTATTATTAGGAGGTTGATATACATAGAGATCAACCTCATTTCATTTTAAAGTAGCTCTCACGTTATGAGAAGACAACTTGGTTGAATTTTGCACCCTCTTTGGGAAATTTGATCTCTCTCTCTCTCTCTTGTGAAAATTTCTTATGGTGAATTCTCTTGGTGATTTGTGGAGCTAAGGTGGTGCACACCTCTTGGAGGTCTTCTCTCTTGCTTATGAATTGTTTTTGCTTAGTGAAATAGGGTTTTGTGTTGCATCTCTTTTGAAATTGGTAAGGAAAATCAGCAATTGTTAGTTCTTCTTGATTGTTTCATAATTGTTATTGGTTGAAACCCTACAAGTAGTATAAGGGAATACACCCTCCATTAAGCTTCATCTATTTTTCAAGTTTACAAGTCATTTATTGCAAGGTTGCTAGGAGGATTACAAGGGTGTACACCCTCCTAGATTTACCTAAGTTTGATTTGCATTCCCTAAGGAGTAAGGGGGTTTACACCCCTAGGGATATTGTGGATCTAACTCTTAAATACAAGAATCCATTTACCCAATATCTTGAAGCCACTAATATGAAATCTGCATTGGAGAAATAAATTTAATTGCATTCGGTAACATGATTTTCAAATTGTTTGAAGTGCAATCAATACTACATGCTATTGGATTTATTGTGCCCGTAGGGCATCATATTTTTCCAAGAAACTATTATTTCTATTATAAACTTAATATACAACCATTAGGGATGTAACAAAACACTTCACAACTTTCAAATTTACTCATTTTCTAACTGTCAAAATTTGCTAAGAGTTTTCCAACATAATCTACTAGTCTTAGTGCATCTTTTGGGTGGATTCTTTGCAAGTTTTTGTGGATGATTTTTCTTCTGTAAAAACTTTTTTCATAAATTCATAAGGATGCAAATACATCTTTGTAATATGCATCTATAAAAGCCTTAATTTTTTGCTAAAGTATATTCTTTTATACTTGAGTTATACTAGTACTTCCTAGCTTTTCTCTTGCTTCATTTACTTGAATTTAGCATCATGTTTAGCAGCTCTAATAATCATTTCTTAGTTGATATATATTTTTGTTTACTTCTGCAAATAGGGAAAGAAATATTAACTTTCTTTTCCACTTAACATATAGCTTGTATATTTGGTTTTTCTTGTGTCTCGGGCATGTACTATCATCATCTGCAGGTACTCAAACTTTTTGGAAATCATTCAACCATCATTGAGACTCATTATCGAGCCTCCTTCCACTTAGAAACTTGACCTATAGGGGAACCCACTCATAAGTATCACTTTCCATCTCTTTTCCCCCCAGGTTCACCCGAGATTCCCCACTTGAGGTGATCATTTCACCTCTAAAGTGACGGTAGTACCTATATGAGGGGATAATGGATAGGTATTATCCTAGTTGTCTCCATCTTTTGGTTTGGTTCAGCCTTTTCCAAACCTGCAACTCATGCGATAATAGGCATAGATAAATCATTTTTTCCAAGGAGAAAGGTAATGGAAATTAATGATTCTTTGAACACATTAATCAAACACCTATTTGGCTATCCCCACCAAGTCTATAAGCCCGTTTACATTCATGTTGTTGTTGGTTTGACCCGAAAACCATTGTTTCCATCCTCCTTCTGATCACCTACCTATCTTGCCAAGAGTTTCCCTTTATATTCTCTTTGGGCTTGTGGTGAATAGGAAGCCAACGAAAACCGGTATATAAAGAGAAAGGGTGGAGGAACCTGAGATTTCTTTTGATAGGGCACCATCGCACAAGTCAAGTATACAGTTGTAGCCACCTTAAGTGCTTAATTAATATAGAAACTTATTCCTTCTAAGAAGCATCTATTTGTCTTGTTTATAATGAAATTCTTTGATATACGCTTCATAGAATATTAGGTTTTTATATATTTCCATTACATTTCATAGGACTAACAGGTATTTATTAGTATAACTACCTCTCTGAATAGGTTTGTATCTTCAAAGTTCTTTTAGGTTGTAGAGAATTTGTTGGAAAAGAGAAAAGGGACTGTGACAATCAGGAACAACAACAACCGTAGGACTCCAGGTGACTCAATTTTTACCCTTCCTCTCAATAGTTAGTTATTTCCTTGAAATTTGGTTATAATATCTTGATTGAATGTTCTTTATAGAATGTGTCTTTTGTCATTGGTACGTTGTAGTAATCCCACTACTGTGCACTCTTCTTATTTCATATCTCGTACTTAGTCTCATATCCATACTACATCCATAATCAGTCTCACTTTTGTTTTGTGCTTCGTGAGAGTCCACACTCCATTCCCATCTTATATATCTCCCCTTCCCCACAAGCCTCTTTTTTTTTACCCTCTCATCTACCAACTCTCCCTTACTCAGTTTATTTCCCTCCCATCGCCCCACTCCCCCTTAGTTTATTTCCCTCCCATCTCCCCACTCTCCCTTACTTAGTCTATGTCCTAAGTTTTATTCCCTCCCATATCCCCTTTCCTAACATCACTCACCTCCCATTCCCCATGGGAATCCTCCCATCTCCCTTCTCCCCTCTCACTCTCGATCCCGCGAACCTATAGAATTTTCAATTTTCATATATGATAATTATTTCCTTATGATTTCAAAACATAATATTATGAAATTTTTTTCATAGAATAATTAGACACTGAAAATATCAACCAAAATAAACTGCAAAGGAAACAACATAATCATAGAAATATAGCCATACATAGTAGACACAAGATTTTATCCCGGGAAACCCAAACTTGGGAGAAAACCAAAAAACTTTCATTTAGAAGGAATTAATCCAATTACATCACCATCAATAAGAAGAAACCCTAGCACAAATTATCCCTTGCATGAGGAATAACCCTTAAAGATACCACACCCCAAAAGATCTCCAAAAGGATAATGCACCTTAGGAAATATCGCAACTGGCAACTAGCTAATGCACAGTTGATGAGAAGAGTGATTTTTGTGTTTGAAATAAAATGATCAAGCCTTTATTTATACAGTTTGAGTCACCCTTAATTTACTTGTGGGGTCAACTTGTTCTTTTGTCTTCAATATCTTCTTTAATTCTTTATGGGATTTCTTTAATGGTTTGTCTTGCCTTCTTTCCATTTCTTCTTCACTAGAAAATGTTTTCATGAGATTTGTTGATGTATCATATCCTCACATGCACACATAATTAATATAGGGGCTTAGTGTCGAGTAGATTCATTGAGAATCCCCTCATCACAAGAGGTCTATTGAGCCTATATCTTCAACATTAGACTAGAATTGTAAACAAATCAAACCTGTCCTATAAAAAACAAATCACTCCATCCTGGAGCAGGCAATGTGAGAGAATATTGAGTCTTTTTCACTCCTTTTCAAATAAGCATGATTAACAGGAGAAATATTTCCCCTAGGCCATTCACAACTAGATAAATCAGCATGGCCATGTGAGTGAATGTATCATTCTTCCTTGGTCAAATCAACATGACCAATCTGGGAGAATGTATGCCCCTAGGCTATTCACCACTAGAAAAATAAGCATGGCCCCATGAGTGAATGTATCATTCTTCCTTGGTCAAATTGACATGACCAATATGGGATAATTTCTTCCCCTAGGACATTCACCACTAGCCAAATAAAGATGGCTCTGTGAGTGAATGGATCATTCTCCCTTGGTCAAATCAACATGACCAATATGGGAGAATGTCCACTCGATGTTGCTAACTAGAGAAACATCAATAGAACCCACCACACTCTCCAACCCTGCCACACCTTATCTTCCCTATCCTACCATACTTCCATACTCGTGGACCTTCCACACTCTCCAACCTCGCCACACCTTCTCTTCCCTATCTTGCCATACTTCCATACCCGCAGGCCCACCACACTCTCTAACCCTTCCACACCTTCTCTTTCCTATCACACCATACTTCCATACCCACAAACCCAAAATACTTTTGAAAAATTCCATTCCTCCTACCCCGCAACTCCACGATACCCACTACCCTGCCATACCTCCCCTCTGATCCTTCTCCCATACTCTCCATACTTAACATATTTTCCTAAGTTTAATTCCAAGACACATGGAAACCTATTACACTAACACATGTGGCTTCGATACATGTGGAAACTAAAAACATTAAGACAAATTTCATCCTATCATGCTTAGACAGATAAGCATTGACTAGGTAATGACTTGGCATTGATTGGGTGATGAACAAGCAATGACTGGGTGACCAAAATTTTACTAAATCATGAATTTTCATAAGACATGACCTCCATAAGCTCTTGTGTTTCACATGAATGATATGGAAATGTTTCATCCACCATAATGCATGTGGGACTAAAAAGGAATAATTAAATCAAAGATTAAGATTGATCCACGAGCTAGATCAACAATTGTTGAGCAACGATCATCCAGAGCTCACAACTCATTATCTAGATGTCCGTTTTGGGAAAGTGATACCTTGTTGTAAATTTACTTCGACAAGGAAGACAATGGGATATGTTTTAGTGGCTGAATTTGGTCGTAATTCTCCCAAAAAATAAAATATCAGTCAACTCTATTTTCATGACTTGCTGAGAAATTTGTTTGGAATCTCATCTTCTCGAGGCTATAAGTTGATATCCAGACCTCCAAATTTCACTCAAGAAGACTCATTGGAAAGATGGAATCATGAATACTACTTATAGAATGGATTACATGGCTGGTAAGTCAATTATCATGCTCATAAAATTAAAACACATACTTGTTTTAGATAGTCAACTTCAAATTTTGGAAATAAAAATTTATTAAATAAAATTTAATAAAAGGATGAAGTGGGTCCCACTTGGAGGCACAAATTTCAATGAAATAAATTCATTAATAAGCATTTAATAAAGAATTAATTCTAAAAATAAGAAGCATGTGTAAACTTCTAGAAGAAGAGAAACCTTAACTACTTCAAGAAACATCGAGAGCAGATTTTAAAAGAAGAGAGCACCATCAAAGAGAGGGTCATATTATCAAGGCTAGAAGATCAGAATAACAAAGGGTTCAGATAATTAAGATAGCATTGTTCAGCCATTAGTATGCATCCAAATATCTGGTCAATAAATAAATATCTCCATTTTTTCTTTCTTCTTCTTCTTCTACGCAATTTCTCTCAAAGCTTTATGTTTGTATATCAGACATCAAGCATAAGGATGAGTTTTTTTTAGTGTTTTTCCTTTTATTATTCCAAGTATCTTCCTAAAAAGATTAATAGGAGTATTTTGCAACCATATATATGACTATTAAATGTAATTCAAGGTTGTCTAATTGATTCGTGGAGGTTTAGTCCTCACATTTGGAAAAGCTTTATTCTGAGCATTAGTCAATTGGTTTACTTAAATGATTTGTAATTTTGAATATATTTTATGTATTAAACTTCATAAGAACTACTTTGAGGTATAAATTTAATGATTTCTGTAGATTTGGGATTTCCGAGCGTGATATTTTTGGAGTATGCCCATCTAATTCTTTTCAATTTTGAATGCAATACTCATTTAAAGTTTTCTAAAGTGATCAAAACCATTTCACTATTTTTCTTGTGAGAAAATATGGTTGTATATTCTACTTGCATGGGATCTAGAGGGATGTTATAATGAAGTTGAGGATATATATTATTTATATATTGAATCATTTCTTTATATTTTTCTTGTAAAGAAGTTTCTTGGTCCATTTCCAAGCAAATATTGCACTCAAGGAGAAATATGGTTACAAAGAACCATTTTATTTACAAATTAAATCAATAAAGATTTGGGGTTTTTTATTTAACATTCTCCCATTTGATAGCCCAATCCAAGTACATCAAGCTACATTTTTTAGACTATAACATAGGAGTAACACCTCTATAAAAACGCAGGGGGATTTATCCTCATGAGGTTGTTGTTTGGATCTTGACTAATATGAACATCAACACCCAAAACATCCTTTTACAAGAAAACCTACCCACAAGGGTGACATTCTACATGAGCAATATTTCATGGAGCTTTACACCTTCCCTCAGAATAAGGTTTATCCCCTCCACCTTACATTTTATGCATTTTCTATTCTACTTATTTCCTTATAAGACTCTTGGGCGAAGATTGTTAGGTAAATGGGAATGGTGTTTTTTCCATAGCACAGTTGTTCATAAGATAAGGAATTTCCCAATGAAACTCTTTGGAAATGTGGTCGACGGGCTTGCCTCGGGGCTACTTCTTCCAGGTTTCCCTACGGGGAAACCCTCATCATGAATTGGATTGATCCTAGGTGTCCATGAAATATCATGATACCTTAGTTGTGCATATCCTGCAAGTGAGATGACCAATGTAGAGTCTGTTGGGGGAGGGTATAGGTTTCCCATAATAAACCTTCATGTTTGCATCATGACAAGGCTCAATGGGAACCGTACAAGGTAATATTTTCCCATCAATCTCTTGTCGTGGATTCTCACCAAGGTATATTATGATTGAATCAAGTAATTTCAGAGTGTCCTCCTCCAGGGGCCAATCGACTGTGCAAAAACAGTCTCCATATGGTTTT
>ML803713.1:148903-176543 GCA_009831015.1 Picea engelmannii
AAAAAAAAAAAAAAAAAAAAAAAAGAATCAAGAAGAAGATCATGCATTCAAAGGAACATGGAACCAACAACCAACAATGAAGAACAACCAAGAAGAATATCATGATTTTATAAGAGCGACACCAACTAGAAGACCACCCATACCCAGGTACCAAAATATTTTTCTTAGCTTGTGTTATTCTTGCAACAATTTTGGGCATAAAGCCATCAATTGTAGAGCCTATGAAAAGGGAAGAAACACCTGGAACATAAATAGCTATGAAAATCTCAAGAAAAATTATGAAGACAATTATCCCAGAAAGTCTCATGAGGCATTTGACAAAAATTATAATAGTTGTTGGGTTCATATTTTGACTATTTTATTACGATGGTTGAATCCTTTTTGCAACGATATTATATATGTTATTGGCCATTTTGAAGGAGTTTTCAAAGGATTTTATACCGATTCATCATGTATTTATATCAAGTATGTGTAATTGATGTTTTACAATGATTTTGAGCTAGATTCAGTTTAGTTTGATGTTTATAAGGATTTAATGGATGATTTGTCTATAACAGGGAGAATTCACGGTCCGATCCTCCATCTAGTACCTCATCCAGCACTTTAGCCAGCACCCCATCCGGTACGCGATTCGATAATCCATCTGACACACGATCCAGCACTCAAAGTGCAGAGGAGTTGGTGCTTGGTACATTGGTGACCTATGGTGGACGAATCGACGATCTGGATTTTGTGTCCCCTCATGGCCGCCAGCTACAGAGATCACTACACCTCATATTAGGCAGTTATGATGATCACTGAGTGGCTCATAGATTTTCTAGAAGCCAAAGTTGTTAGAAGCGCATTTAATGGATTTTCCATTTTTAGAGGAGATTGACCCTTCCAGTGGTCGTCCTCTCGAACTGTAATTGACCTATAAATATCACTAGCAATGGAAAGACCACGAAGATCATTTTTAGTAATAATTTTGTTGTGTAATTTATACATTTCTTTGCAAACTTGTGTTCCAGACTGTGTTTTTAATTAATGACAGAATCACGTTGAGTTAAGCCTGGGTTTTGTTGTTGAAGAGTAGCCACGACCTGTTGGGGGGGCCACCAATGGTCTGGGTGACTGTATAGATAGATATAGCATGTGTTTCATTTTCTTGGTTAGAATTTACATTGTTTCTTTGTTGTATGTATCTTTTACTTTTAATTATTGTGCATGTTGATTGTAATTTAATTGTCTAATTCATCTTGCTTTAAATTGCAGTTTGCTTATAGGAGTTGGTTATTTGTCATGTTGTGTTTCTTATTTCTTAGCAATTGTCCTACAGGATACTAACTTAGATGATGTATTGAAGTTTTAATTTGGTTTCTGCAAATTAAACAAAGTATTATTTAGACAAAGGATTAGTGTAAATAGAGTTTTAATTTAGGATCGTTTGCAAGCTTCAATGGATTAGTAGTTGCAAGTTTTAATACTTGTAATCAAGTTAGATTTAATTATTAGTTCAATTATGCTTTCATAGATCTATTTGGTTCATTAATTTTGTTTTAGTATGCTAGGATAGAAATAGATTTTGGGGTTATGTTTCTAAAAGCATTCTAGTTTGAAATCTGAGTTTTAATGATAGGATTTGTCCAGTTTAATTTATAAAATCTTAGTTATAGATTTGAATTGCAATCTTAATTAGAAGATTGGATTTGAATTAATATTTTTAATCATAAGTTCATAAGTTTGTAAATTTGCTTGAGTTAGCATAAGAGTGTGCTTGAATTAGTATAGGAGTGTTTTTAATCATTGATGATTGATGCATGAAATTTAGAGATCACATGGATTTCCAAGGTACTTAGTGTTTCTTCTATGATGGCAAAGATTTCGTTAGATTTCTTGATTCACTCTTTCCATTTCTCTGTAGAGTTCAGCATTGAATTAATCCCTCTTGAACTGTCACTAATAGTCAGATGCCATCATGACATTATTCGACATCAAAGACATAATCATCATCTTTGAATTCTCTTTATTTGTTATTGCAAATTAAGAATAACTTTGATTAATTAGAATTTGAATACAATCATGATGCTTTTTTATTAAGTAGGTTAAGATTTCTCCTTTTCCAAATAGAAATGATTATGAGTTTTTCTTAAGAATAGAGTTTACTTGTTGAAATAGTCTTGATAGGTTAGTCGTTTGTTTGCTTATTTTCTTAAAGATAAAAGATCAAAAGTAATTTACTTACTATTTCTCATTAGGTTGAATAGATTAACTTGTTTAAAGTAGGTTATGATTTTCCTATTTAGAAATAATCCATCAATCCATTGTTTGAAGCTGCTTAGGGTAAATAGTTCAAGCTCGTTAATAGGATTTTCTAATTGATAAAAATAAAAGATTCATTTGTCAAGTAGATTGATCCTTAGATAGGCAATCCCCTTAGTTAGACAATACTTCCATTAGTTTTTCTTCCTTGGCTCATACAGTGCCACAACTCTAAGTTTACTTACCCCGGGTTGACAATTTAATTGATGGATTTAGTGCATATAGAATACCCATCATTTTTGGCACCGTTGTCCGGGAGTTGTCTTAAGGTAGGAAATAGTTAGGGAGTAGATCATTTAAGAACCTTATCATTAGTTTTGTGGCGGGGGAACTTTAAGATGAGAGGTAAGAGCCTACACATATTTTATAGTAGGTTCCCCGAAACCCAATGGTAGTTTTTCTTTTTTTCTTTCATGAACAAACCTAGGGACCCAAAGGGAAGATACATTAAAACCAAAAAAAACCTTTCGACCAAGACTCCTTCTAACCATTTTGGAGGAAGGAACACTCCACCCATAAACTCCGCAGACAGATACCGAAAAGTAGGGGTTAGCTCAACCCAAAGAGCTAAAGCAGTCTCTGAAGAGACCAAACCAGGGAGCACTATAGAGCATAAAATTGAAGCATAAATAGTAGTGGGACATGAGGCAATACCACTCGAGCCTTCTATAGAACCAACCAACACAACCTTTTGTTTTTCACCACCATCAGGAGACCCTAACTTTGAAGAAATCATTGACCCTGAACAGGTGAATACTCTATTTTCTATTTCAGCCAACATAATTGTTTCCCAAGTTGAAACAAAAACTTTGGCACCAATAGTTTCAACCGGCTCGAGTAAAATCCTAGAAATCCAGGAAGTAGGAAGACCTTCCCATCAAAGGGATACCTTTCCTAGAAAAGAACCTTGGGATGCTTTGTTATATTCAAGGATAAAACCATTAAGGTACTCTCTTTTTGGAAACCAAACCAGTATGGATGATCAGGAGGATCACAACCATGTAAGACACGAGGAGGGAGAAGAAGTTGGAAAACAAAATGAAACCGCCTTCAGGTTGCCAATTTTGGATACCACACAAAATGTCAATATGAAGAACATTCCACTCTTGACACTACCCACCTTTTACGATAAAAGCAGTGAAGACCCAAATACCTTTCTATTTGAGTTCAACATCTTGTGTAGGAGCTAAAATTACTTACAAGATGCCCATAAACTAAAACTTTTTCCTACCACCCTCAAGAATTCTGCACTAAGATGGTTCACGGGGTTGGGAGAGTCTAGTATTAGGATTTGGGAAGGCATGAAAGATATATTTCTTAAGAAATACCAAGACTACTACAATTCCAAGGATTCTCTTAATGATATTTTCAAAATCCAACAGTTAGAGGACAATAATATCGAGGATTATATGGAACGGTTTTCTTATATCTCACAGAAATCGAAGTACCATGACCTTCTAGATGATGCAATCAGGGCCTTTTTCCTTAAAGGTATTTTAGAAGAACACCTAGAGACACTTAACCTGATGGCATCAGGTGACATCTCCCATAAACCATTTTCTGAAATCTGT
This sequence comes from Picea engelmannii, assembly GCA_009831015.1. NCBI lineage: Eukaryota > Viridiplantae > Streptophyta > Pinopsida > Pinales > Pinaceae > Picea > Picea engelmannii. The sequence goes on from ML803713.1 coordinate 152,776, forward strand.
GAAATGTGTAGGAATTACTTGAGGAGTAGAGCCAAAATAGGGAAGAGTGTTCGAGATCCTTATTGTAGAAATCTAAAAGCATTTAGTTCAGGTGGTAACAAAAGGATAGAGATATGGAACCTCTTAGAGAAATTCAAAATGAATATATTAAGTACAATAGGTTCCTAGTTGGACACCCTAAAGATTAAAAAGAAACATGAGGAGGAAAATGCACCAATGAGCATATTTTTCCCAAGATGAAGGAGGAAGCATTCCTCAAGGCAATACCCATTAGATAATATTTCATTTTGTGGCTTCTGCACTAAATACCACCCAACTAAAAATTTCCCATCACTGCTCGATTTGTTAACCATCTATAGAAGTGGGGATCCTGGGGAGTCCTCTTATGCACTTAGGAGGCCATAGTAGCCTAGGAGTCAACCTATATACCCGAATCTACAGTCTCAAGTTCCACCCTATTATCAACAACCATAATGGTGGAACTCATCGAGTTGGAAAAATTGGTCTACACAGTATCACCATCCTTGGCTACAAGGATGGAGAGGAGGGAATAACCAAGGAAGCCCTCAAGATCCACCTATCCCTGTGCCCACTCATCCTTACTCCCATTTTTCACCAAACATCCTGTAGCTTATGCCCGGTTTTGCTCCCCCACCTTTACCTCCTATTCCACAACAACCACAACAATACTAGAATGCAATCTCCCCAAGATCGACATTATTACCAGCACAACCAGTGCCCAACCCCAATAACAAACCCACTCAACCTCTTCACAATGTTGAGATGCAAGCCTTTCCAACATATGTTATTTCTCTTGTTCCCTTGCATGAGATTCAAGTAAGGTTGGGAAAAGTTCTATACAGGTAGAGGCCTTTAGTAGTTATCCAGGAAGAAGAAGAAGAGGAAACCTCCAAAGAACCCATGAATGACACTAAGTGGGAATATGTTATCATTCCTAAAGACTAGGAACCCAAGCTTCCCCAAAATGAACCTTCAAAAATTACAAAGGCCCCTCCTTATCCAGAATGATTAGTGATTGAGAAACCTACCACTCGACTGGATTTTGATATCTTGAATGAATTGAAGAATATCTGTGTCAAAATTCCTTTCTACAAGCCATAAAGGACATTCCAATTTATAGTAAGGTGGTCAAATAATTGTGTATTAAGAAGCCAGGAAGGAAGCATAAGGATCCTCCAACAGTACATTTGACAGGAGAACTCTCTAAGTACATATCAGAGTAGCCTAGGGTCACAAAATATGGGAGCCTCGTAGTGAACATAACCATTAATAAGGTTCCCATCAGAAACACTCTCATAGACCTAGGGGTAGCCATCAATGTTATGATTGTTACTACCTTGGAGGAATATTACAATTAAAACCTCTTCTTATACCTACCCCAACTATTTTGGAATTAGCAGATAAGACAAAGGTTATACCTGAAGGAATATTGGATGATATCATAGTTACAATAGCCCCTGAGAGTACCCAGTAGAATTTCTTGTCATTCATTCAAAGGATCCTACCAAAGGGCATCCCTTTATTTTGGGAAGACCTTGGTTGGACACAACCAATGCATTTATTGGCTATAGAGAAGGAGAATTGACCATCTCAAATGGACTCTCTATACATAATCTCACCATATACCCACCAACTCAATCTATCATGGAAAATATATGGTGGATTGAATGTCCATATGAGAATGAGAATTAGGAAGAACCCATGTTTCCAAGTGATCATTCCTGGGCACTTTAGGAGAAAACAACGGAAAATGTTCTAAACCAATTTATTTTTGCTATCACGTGTGTTGATTTTCCACAATATTTTACCCAATTTGAGTACATGTTTGGGGAAGAATTTCAGGAACAATTGGACCCATCGATTTTGTCTTTGACATATTTTATATTTGAGATATATGAGTTTGCCACATATTATACAATTCCCTATGAGATTAGTCTAGTGAAATTTCTACTTATAAATTATGGACTAGATGCAGACCAAAAAAAGCAGTTAGTAAATGTCCTTAAAGAACAATCAAGATAATTCACCCAGGAATACACTGACATGAAGGGTATACACCCTGACACATGCATTAATCACATATATATCTAGGGGGAAGTAACACCTGTTAGGCAACCCCAGAGAAGGATGAACCTGACACTCAAAGATATAGTAAAATAGGAGATACAAAATTTATTGAATGTCAGATTTATTTATCCCATCTTCAACAGTAAATGGGTATCCCCGCTTGTAGTGGTTCCAAATAATGTAACCAGGAAATGGAGAATTTGTGTCAATTTTTGGGAGCTTAATAAGGCCACTCTAAAGGATTACTTTCCTCTTCCTTTCATTGACCAAGTCTTGGATACCCTGTCAGGAAAGAAATACTTCTTATTTTTAGACGGATATAGAGGATACAACCAAATTCTCATAGCATCCTGTTGATGAGCGAAATTGACCGTCCGTCAACTGGGAGAGTGGAACCGGTCCGAGGTTGTCTAATAACCCAAGACGTTTGGGATGAACCACCCTGATGGGTTTAGCAGTTCCGTTAGCCGATCTAAGGTCCTAAGAAAACAAAAAGAAAAACTATTCTAAACTAACTAATCTAACTAACTATTAAACAAACTAAAACAAAATTAACTATTCTATATCTACAATCTACTAACTAATACTATACTAACATCTCACTAATTAAATATCTAACTACTAACGGAAATATAACTTATTCACAAAATGTACAATATCTACAATTTACAGATTTGAATAAAACCTGAAAAACTCATTTATATTCTGCCCTAAGACAGAGAAAGATAATTTTTTGTTGATTTTATAATTTTATGAACAGAAATAAAACAAAAACTAACTAAACTAAACAACTAATATACTAATTCTAACTACAAATCTAACTAAACATATATCTAACTAAACTACTAATATCATTCTAACAAATTAACTAACAAATAAATCACAAACTGACCTGGATAAATGCTCCAGGTTTGTCCTGTGTATGATGATTGTCTTAGCTGATTGGAGGGAGGAAACCCGCACCGAATTATCCACTAACTTCTCGTAAATGGGAGGATGTTGTGCTCTTCAATATAATTACAAGACAAACAAGACATAAAAATTCACAACAATCTTATGATTTATAAATCTTCACAGTTAGATAAACCTGTATGCAAAGATCTATATGAAATGATTCAATTAAGAAAGAAGAGAAATCTATGATTCATTAATTGAAACATAGTAATTGTTGTACTTTTTTTTTTTAAATAATGAAAGAGATTAGATTATGGATGGCACATTAATCAAATCATATCATTCTGCAATAGACTATGATAGCTAAAGTAGTCTATAATCTACTGCAAATGACATGCATAAACTTGAAACAAAAGATTGATATTATGAAAGCGAAAGCTGTAGCAATAACATCAATTCCTGTCTCAGTTTGTATTAGAAATCCATAGCCTAGTTCTCCCACAAGTGAGGATGCTCCTTATTACAAAAAATAATAAGTATTTAAAGACCTTCCACAGGGTAAAACATCCCTGTGGAAGTTATCAAAATTGTTTACATAAAATCTGGGAAGATATCCCAAGTCTGACTAAACTAGGAACCTAAAATAAAACTAAAACACACAAATATCTCCTAGACTGTCCAACATGCCCAATGCAATTCAGATGTACCTGAAAAGGGTAAAAAATGAACAAGTTAGGAGGATATTTTGTTAAAGAAAATGATAAAAATCTAATTCTATACACTAGCTACAGAATCTTGCGATTCTGTAGCTGGTCTAATTCAGACACAGAATCAACATTAAAATCAATTCAAAATATTTAAATAATTAAATTCAACTATTAACAAGTATCTAATAGCTATTTGAAAGACAAACGAATCATTCAAATCGAGATTGTTATACTAATTCGAGATCAAAACAAAACTAAAATCAAATGACTACAGAGATGCATATACTTTGTTTCGTTTGTTGCCACAAAGTCGGGTGAACAGAATCGTAATGAACAGTAATGAAATTGTTTCATATCAAATTGAAATCTATACAATTAAAACAAATCATAGACAATTGTTATGCTGCCTCATCAACAGGAAACACGATCGAATCCAAACAAGATCATTTTCAAATCGACATAATTGTATTGACATAACAAACGATCCATGTCATGAGTGAATTAAATCAACACTGGCCCATAAATCAACTCAAATGAAATCATAACAGGATCAATCAGTTGATAACAGGGTTCGTAAGAGTTGATCGATCGTTTGTTATTGCAAATTGGGGCAGACAAAATCATTCACGAAATCATTTCTTGAGCTCATTTTGAAACGACTATTACCCGAATTTCCTCATACGAATTTGACAGAAATAACATAAGTCGATCTGAGTTAACAAAATCGTTTGAAAATTAAAATTAACAGAGCTACAATCAAGTCTATTTTTGATACAAATACAACTCGTAAAATCGATCATACTAACTGAAGATACACGGAAATCCAATCAAGCGAATCGAACAGCTGGGGTTTAACATAGTTGTCGTGAATCAAAACCGTTCCATGATTCGGGCGTAAATATCATTTGCACAGTCTTAAATGAGAATATTGTTTTCATACGAAACAGAGTCATTCTTTCAGAATCAATCAGAGTTGTATTACTAATTTAGGAGATTGCAACACATCAATTCAAACTCACGAAGTTGTTCCGAAATCACGGCATACAAACTAAATTAGAGCCGATATAATCTGACCATAATGAAATTATACCAAATCAAACATGATCGTGCTCTGAATTTAGCATGAAAAACTTTCTGTTCAGATTAGATACAAACAAATCGAATTGAAAGCAAACCATCGATTTCGTCAACTCATATCAACAAGCAATCGAATCAAATCCAATAGAAACCTGTCAATTGCTAACCTGGGAATGAGCAAATCGTGTATCCGAATCAAAACTTAATTTAATTTTAGCAAAGCAAAAACAATGTACAGGATGAACAAAATTATGACAAAGCCATTTCGAATGATAGACAGAGCTATTTGAAAACCAAACTCACATCATTATATTAATCCTAGCAAATCACACAACAAAAATGATATCGAAATTCATACCTGTATGACAAGCAGACAACTTGATCATGACATTTTGGAATTGACAACGGCTGTAGCCGATTCAACATTCTGAAAAATGATGGAATGAGTAGTTCTCTGCTTCCTATCAGTTGCTTGAAGTTTATCCCTTTGGCTGGTCAACACTGCAACTTGGTTTTCCAGCGATTTGATTTTCGATTGAAGTACAGGAATGTCTATATAGTATCGTTCCAACCACACATCACATTGGTCACATGACGACTGTCCGGGCTTTGAAAAAGCAGGTGAGGGTTTGGTTAAATTGCCGAGAGTTTCATTAGGTATTTTGATCCCTGGGTAATTGGGATTGTTCCTTAGGCAAGGGGGAAGATTTGAAACGAAGTCATAAGGTGGCTCGGAGCATAGACCCTGTGAGTAAGGGTACTCACTAGCTAGGAAGCGTTCTATGTCAGAGTCTGAATCCTCACTAGGGACTATGGGCTTTTTCTCAACACTAGGTTTAGGCTTATTCCTAGTCATTCTTGAGATAAGCTGAGCATTCTTTTTACCTTTGCCATCAACAGTAGGGTTACCTCTAACCTTTTTGTTCACAGGCTTTTTTATAGCCTCAACCTGCTCAGTTATAGTGTCGGGTAAGTCAACATCAGGGTCGACCGAGGGTTTAGGAGAAGGCAGTAGGACATGGAAGGGCACGGGTGGCCCGACCTTAGCTTCATTAATCATAGGCTTGTCAATCTGGATAGGGTCTGTATCATCAAAACCATTTCAAGCAATAAAATCTCGCCAGCTATCACCGTGGAGACTTAAGTGATGAACAATGATAAGCCTGATTAGGCCATGGTGGAACAGACTACTATCGGCCTTCTCCCTTTTAAACCTTTTTGACATTTTATAAAGGCTACACTGGAAGTAGAAAGGCATATTCAATGGATACCCTATAAAATTCATTAACAAACGCAGGTGGTAGAGAAAAACGAGTCCATATCGATCCTCACAGGTCACGAATAGTTTAACCACCATTAAAAGGTCATGCCATCGTGGTTTAAGCATGGAAATGAGCATACCTCTGTCACAGGATGTGACCTTTCGCGAGACAAACAGTAGTGGCCATGGCACCTCTTCCACTTTTGAATTTTTAAACCAACGCTGGCCCGTGGCTGCTAACCCAGTGGAAGAGGTAATGAACTCTTCACTGATTTCCAACTAAACGTCACCCACCTTGGCTCTACATCCATCAAAAGTCAGGGCGAACTGTTGTGCAACAAATAAATTAAAACCATCAAACCTCTGCACGAAGGTGAGCCAACCGCTATCCTCTAAGTCTTTCCGGGCATTGTCGAACAGTAGCAAGGCTTGGCTACCGTTCGGCTCAATTCGCACCACCGGTGCCATGGAGTCAAGCACACGGTGAACGAGCCAGCGTTTGAATCATAGCATATACAGGATCAGAGTGCACGAAGGGTTACCCGAGCTAACAGAGGTGAAACAGGGATAAGGGATAGGCATTAATGACATCGTGTGAAGGTGGTGGAGATATTTGTGCCATGCAGAGTAGTCATTTCAAATGGTACAATCGCCAGCGCTTATAGCTGTTCAACCCACTATAGTATAGTTCAACAATTATGTCACTTGCTCGACCAATGAAATCAATGGTAAGTGTATAAACCAACGCACGGAATCAAAGTTATTCCATAGTTTTAAACACCCAACATACAAATCAAAACCAATACCAAGTGTTGGACTATGTGACATGCGTTGTAACAATTCATATCAAGAGTTTAACCAATATGCCAATGCGTTTTGAACTAGGTGTCATATCAAATGAAATATATCAAGGGTTTAACCATAACACTTATATATCTTTATGAAACCAATGGTCAAGTAGTTCAAATCAAAGAACATATAAATCCAATTGCCAATGAATCACAAACTTAATCACTCATGAAACGAAACTACATGATCAATCAGAGAATGTCAAATGAGTGCAGATCAAAAGGTCTTGCCAACTGTGTAATGATAAGTGAAATGTAAGCGCAATGGTCATATCGACAAGAAGGATAACAACAGTTCAAATAATGATTTTAATGCGACTACGAAAGACCAAGTTTTCACGCTTACATTCATGAAAACAAAAATGAAGGTAAATGTGCAAATGTCGCAAAAATAAAAGCGTCGTTTATTTGAGAATTGCGACAAAAAATTGATGTTTGCAAAACATTGGTGTAGGCAGCTTATTAGTCAGTGGAAAATGTGAATTGGCTGCCAACACATCCGAGGATCAGAACAAGACTACCCTCACTTGTCCTTGGGGAACCTATGCCTATAGGGTATTACCATTTAGGTTGTGTAATGCTCCTGCCACATTTCAATGAGAAGTACTAGGGATATTTGTTGATATTATTCATGATTATGTGGAGGTATACATGGATGAATTTATAGTATATGGAAATACTTACCAGGAAGCCCTGGATAATCTAGAAAAATTCCTTATCAGATGTCAAGAAATGAACCTATCCTTAAGTCATGAAAAATGTAAAATGTTGTTGACTGGAGGAGTGGTATTAGGACATCACGTTTCATCTGAAGGGATTAAAGTCAATCCTACTAAGATTGAGGTAATCGTCAGACTTCCACCCCCAAGACTCAAAAAAAGGTGAGAATCTTTCTTAGACATGCCAGATACTACTGACGATTTATTGAAAATTTCACAAATATTGTTGCACCCATGTTTGGATTGTTAATAAAATACGTTGATTTTCTTTGGACTGATCAGTGTCAAACTTCTTTTGAAACTCTGAAAGCTAAGTTATCTATGACACCAGTTCTTAGTGGGCCCAATTGGGCCTTTCCATTTCACATATCCGCTAATTCCTCCGATACTACAATAGGAGGAGTATTAGGGAAGAAATAAGACCATCAATCTTATGTCATTTATTTTGTGAGAAATAACTTGTCCCCTACCGAGTTAAACTATACAGTTACCGAAAAGGAATTCTTGGAAGTAGTCCATGCCATCAATCACTTTCACCACTACATCACAGGTTACAAAGTATCTGTACATATATATCACTCTTCCATTAGATTTCTTATGAATAAACCCATTACCAATGGTTGAGTGACTAGGTGGCTCTTGTTATTGCAAGAGTTCAATATCATCGTCCTTGACCGACCTGGAAAGGAGAATTTGGTAGTTGATTTTCTTTCACACATAAAACACGAGGGTGATGATATTCCCATTGATGATAGTTTCCCAAATGAGAATATTTTTTCCCTCTCTGTAAATACCCCATGGTTTGCAGACATGGAAAATTATTTGGCTACTAGGAAGTTACCATGTCATTTTTCACCTCATGAAAAGCGTATAATTATCACACAAAGTGATAACTACTCTTGGGTTGGCCATGACCTTTTCCGTACTGTTCCAGACTTGATTATTCGTATATGTGTCCGAGAATATGAGATACCAGAAATCCTACGAAGTTGTCATGATGGACCATGTGGTGGCCATTTTTTCGACAAACGTACATCATATAAGGTGTTACATTCAGGCTACTATTGGCCTAACACTTTTAAGGATGATGCCAAATATGTGAGGAGTTGCGATAGACATCAAAGGATAGGAAGACCCATGTCAACTGACGAAATGCCCTTGCGTGCCCAAGTTATGATAAAACCTTTCGAGAAATGGGCCCTTGACTTTGTAGGACCAATTTCATCCATGTCTCGTAAGAAGAATTATATTTTGGTTTGTACAGATTATGTCACCAAGTGGGTAGAAGCAAAAGCCCTATTTAGGGCTACCGAAAAATATGTTGTCCAATTCATTTATGAAGACATATTTACCCGCTTTGGTGTCCCTCATGATATTGTTACAGACTAAGGCACTCAATTCACTTCCAAGTTGATGAGAGAATTAATGGAGAAATATGGGATCAAGCAATGCAAGTCTTCTCCATATCACCCGCAAGCTAATGGTCAGGTAGAGTCCACAAACAAATTTATATAAGCTATCTTAACCAAGATTGTTCAATTACACCATCAGGATTGGGATGATAGGCTTTTATAGGATTTGTGGGCATATTAGACCACCTGGAGGAACACCACTGGGCATACCTCTTATGCGCTAGTGTATGGAAAAGAATTACTTCTACCAATAGAATTAGAAGTAAGGACTTTCCATATTGCCGCAGAATTGGGATTAAACTTAGATGAAGCTCAGAAACAACGAGCCCTACAATTAAACAAGTTGGATGAGATTAGGCAAGATGTTATCCAATGAATAATATTAGTTCAAAACCAAAGGAGCAAGTGGCATGACAAGTTTATTAATAAGAAACACTTCCAACCTGGTGATTGGGATTTGTTGTTTGACTCCCGATTTAAAATTTTCAAAGGAAAACTTACCACTCGGTGGTTGGGTCTTTATGAGGTAGTCAATATGTATGATAATGGGGCTATTAAGATAAAAAAACTTGATGATGGATAATTCTCTTTCATAGTGAATGGACACCGAATCAAAATTTATCATAGACCCATTTGCAAAGAAGATTTTCTATAGGTCATGTCAACTGACAAGGAATTGGCCTTAGTATATGGGGAAGTTTCCCCCTGTTCTTGAAACATTTTTTGAATTTTCAACTGTACATATGTCAATAATTTGAAGTATGTTGATAGACAATTCTAGATATTTTTGAAGGTATTTATTTCACCAAGAGTAGACAATTTTAAGGAGACAAAAAGGGAAGTATTTTCCTTCAAAAATATTTCTATATTTAAACCTTGTTGTCTTCTAAACATCAATTGAATAGTGACTTGTGGTAATTAGCCACATTTTTCAATGATTTCCATCTTCTTTTTCTCAAGGCATCTTTAATTCCAGTTTCTCTTAAACCTCCACCACTAGAGGATATAAGGAAGTGATACCTTAACTATCAAACTTAGAGGTTACTCGTACAGATTCCCCAAGAACCCTGAGTAAGTGATTAATGTATCTTTATTAAAGAGTAACAAGGAGGTATGATTAGTGGTTAGCCATGGAAACATCACAATAACTTAAAAAAAGAAGAAAGTGAGTTGAGCCTAAAGATACCTTTACGTTATTTCCCATTGGTACCATCCACTACACACTAAAAATTCTTGATTATACCATATCTTTAGATAGGCTACATCTGCTTAAGTACCCATTACATCAGGACAAACTCTAAGGAATACATAAAGGAGAGTCATCCTCTAACATAAATACCATCCCAATCTAAAAAAGAAAGAGAATTTTTTTTTTTTTTTAGAGTTTTCTCCCCATCTTCTTGCACAACGAAATCTTTATATTAAAATCTTAAAAGATGGTGGACCAGTATTTGAGGGTGTAAGAGGATAACCTGTCGGGATACTGAATAGGTCTGTTGGTAGCGAGTATAGGCCTACGGTATGAGTAGGTAAACCCATCGGAGTACTGAACAGGCTTGCTGGCAGTGGGGCATTCTACCTAGCGAGGATGATAATCTGACAAAAAATAACAAACAAAATTCCTAAATCTTAAACTTGTCCTAATGTACAACATTACTTGTAGACAAAGATGACAAGAAGTATGCATGGTTAAGCTAAGGTCAATGAACTCTATAAAAATTTTGTAATGGCCCCTTCGTTACAACAAAAAGTGAAGCAGATGTAAAAATTTTAATTTTTTTTTAATTTTTTTAATTTTATTTATTTATTTAAATGTTGGCAAGAAGGCGACGATGAAAAAATTTTAAACACTCCACTGACGACGAATGAAAGCATGTCGTACAGGCCACAAGCTACTATGACACACACACAGACACAAGGGCAACTGGGCAAAACATGCGTAGAATAACACGAAAGACGACTAGCTGCCCGACACAACACAACCACCCCTACAAGCTAAGGGACAACATCCCCGTCCTGACATCACGGCCTAGACAAGCAAAGACTAGAACCTCAAGGTGTGCGGACCTAACGCCTAAATGTGTTTGACCCTTACGCCAAAAGCAACTCGCACACTTGACAACACTCTCACAAAGGCACCTACTCCAGCCAAGATCTCGATCGTCTCTATCCCCCAGGGTGCGCCATGATTCCCTCATCAGGAATCATGTTGTTCCCAGGTAATAGATGCGTCATTAACCTTGGTGAAACACATCCTTTTTGGACCAAGGAATCTAGATAAATCCAAGGCACTAGAACCGAATACTGAGAGGAAACCATAACCATACCCCAAAAATAGGTCGATGAGATGTAAGAGGATGATAACAAGGGAATATGCAAGCCAACGCATGTCTTCGTCAACAACCCGACCCCTTACTCCTGTCTAAAATTAGTCAAAAATATCAATCTAAGTAACATAGCTTACCCTCCAAATCAACATGTTTGAGTTACAATTCAGTCAATACATACTAATCTAATTAACATCAATTACGATCTAAAAAGTAAGTCTAAAATTTTCACTAAACACCATCTAGTTTGGCAATTTACCCCACCGATGACGTTAACAAAATTAAGGCACACGCTGCAATTATCCCACTAGTTGACAAGTTAATTTTACCAAAAGGTCCTTAATGTACCGTCTGTTTTAACATTAAATGCAATCAAATGGAGCAAGTCTAAAAGATAAATTGGTCATCATGGTACCCCCTAAGTTAACTCTAAATGCAATCAATTAAGCCATCTTAGATAAGTCATTACTAACACTATAAGAAATAATTAATTTAACCATCAAGTCTAGTAAAATCAATAATAAGGTTAATTGACAAGTCTGGTCTAAGTTAATTTAAGGCCGTCTATTAGGTATAAGGGTTGTCCCAACAATTTAAATTATGTACTGAACGAAGGTTTCTTGAAGGAGAAGCTATCCATTAAAAGGGCTAAATAAAAAAAGTGGTGTAAAACAAGTCATCCCTCTACGTCTGTCATCTAAAGAGTTGATATTAATGGTGCAAGCATAAAGCTGGAAAATGGTTCGCATACTCGTCAGAGAAAGCAAGTTGCCCAGAAATTAACTCCATCGAAAATGGATGCAGAGAATGGATGGAAGGTAAGGAAATGCACTCTTACAGAAACAGAAATAAAGATGAGAAACATCGAATTAAAGAACACGCATGTATTAAATGAAAAACACCGGGTAGTAAGGGTAAATCGCAGTCCCTATTACAGGTAGGATTTGTTGTCAACATGCTATCTTAAGCCTTTCATAAAACTGTCATCATTAAAATTCATGAGGTCATTAATTACCAAAGCATTGCCAGGAATACATTAGCGATGTCGTTAAGCCAGTCGTTGTTCATTTAAAAAGTAAATTCCATAAAAAAAAATCATAATTGACAATACATATAATGCGTTGGCCAAAATTAAAGTCGTGGTAAAATAATCACCTGAGAGCAGAGGGTAAATTCGTTGGTCTACACAGATGAATGCACAGGTAAGATATACGGTCTAGGGCAACAGTCAATAAAAATGGAAAGGGGCAAAATGCAGAGTTTAAAGCCTTCCAAATAAAATCGTTGTCTGACTAAATATGCAACGCAGGTGAACACTTAAGGTTTCACTGACATACCGAAGAAATCACAGCCAGGGATAAGGTATTCATTTTCCCTTCACCTCGGGTACCCAACAAAACGCAAATCTGGATACCAAACAGAACGCAGACAAAGAACAGATAAAGAAAAAGAACAACTTTTTTTTTTTTTTCTTAATGAATCAAAAGCATAAAAATCACAGGCCAAGCAAGGGTAAGGACCGTCAACATGAGGGCAACCACAGGCAAAATCATTCTCAATGATTAGGTGTAGAAGTAAAACGAAGTCAGGTAAGTAAACGAATTGCAACGCAATCAAGTAGATAAAAGTATTGACTGCACAATATTAACAAATAAGAATCCAGTGGCCAAGGGCAGAGTATAGTGCAGGCCAAGGATGTAAACGTAAGGTAAAATTTGGCAGAGTAAAACGCATACCAGAAGAAAAAAAACACAACAATTCTCCAGGAGAAGCCAATAATGCATACTTAAACCATTTCTAGGATGCAAATTATAAAACACAGACTTAATTTAAATAATTTACATTACCAGGATATCAATAAAAAAATTCCACTGAAATTAGATCTGTTACATTATCAAGACACCAATAAAAATTTCAGACTGAATTTAAATCTTTTACATCACCAGGATACCAATCCAACACAGGCAACAGTAAGAGAACACAAGGATTCATTGGGATAAGTTATTGAAATGATCGTCGAGAGAACCAACATGATGCAAGAATTCCAAACATAGAGGTACATTTGCTAGAGGGCGCAAGACAAAAAAATGCCAAGGAAAACAACAGAGGTATACAAATGATAGGTTCGTCCTTCGCTTCATCATCCTCACACAGAAAATGAGGGCGTTGAGATCCATAGGTCTTTTAATGCTAAGGCGACGACCATAGATCAGGCTCCTCACCGACTACTTAGGCGAGGACTAGTGAGCTAGGGACAAAGGATAAACAACCACGAAGGTCACTATCAACACAACAAGGTGGTTAAGACATGCGGGGAAAAGAAGCCATGGGAGTCAATTTATCATCAAACTAGGCTAAGAAAATTTCAGAAAACCACCTAGACAATCAGATCACTTACCCAAGTAAAAATGCAGATTCAAGCATAAGTTCTAAAACAATTGACCATACAAAACGAAGAAAGTGTATCGTTGCCTGTTCTGAGTGGACGTCCCACATGCTCCTTGCAACTCCCGCGTGCCTACCGACGAAACTTCACCGGTACCTCCCAGCCAATGCTAGGGGTACTCTTCTTCCCCCTTAACCCCCCGAACCACAAAGGGGCCACACACTCACTATCTTGAGATTTCGACTAGCTCCTAGCTCGCCTCGGAAGGTTGAGCTACCACTCCTCACCGAGCTGGGTATCCCAACTCCCACAAGTTAAGTCAGTCAAGTAGATATTTCTGCAGTGTAACGTTACGCAAACAAAAGACCCTCCAACCTCCATCTCCTCCCTTCATTATGTAGAGTTTTGTGGTTCCTTACTTTCCTAAAATCACGTTTAATCAATTTTTTAAAATTTAGTTCCTAAAAATTCCTCCCCGTACAAGTGTCACCCATCCCCTTCATTCCTCCATAAATTAATTTCTTTAATTAATTAATTATCTTTATTTCCCTCACCCACCTAGAGTTACTCCTAGAATCGCTCCTAGGTGTCCCCAAATTCTCTTGCAGGTTTTAATGACTTTCCCCACTATTAAATTGCTAGTTTAGTTTAAATTAGAAAACTCTTAAATGGTAGATACTTTACTAAGTTTGACCTTCCGCTTTTTCCCTTATGTTCCCTTTTTCCCTTTTTTATGTTTACCTCTTTTCCTAGTTTCCTAATATTTTAGATTCTCCCTCCTTCCCCTTTTTAATTAGAATTCAAAAAGGTATGTGTGAAAATTAACCCCTTTTCCCTTTTCTCATTTAATTAATATATTTTAAATTATCAAAAATAATAAAACAATTAATTCCCTTTTTTTCATTTTATTCCAACAGATTTTTTTATTTTATTTTATGAAAAAATAAATTTCTTACTCCCTCCATGTTACAAGATTTAACGAAGATCATACTCTTTATTTATTTTGTTTTTAATTTAATTATATATATATATATATATATATATATATATATATATATATATATATATATATATATATATATATTTATACATCAATTTTTATTTTTATTTTATAAAAACGATAAAATTTTACCACTAGCATAATTTAGACCTAGACCTTAATTTTCGTAAAGGGCAACATTTTATTAGGGAAAAAGATTTTTTTTTTTAATTTCTTATCACATTGTTCATCCTAAGGCCATCTAGGTTCATTCGTTTAACAATAACAATGCGACGTGCCCTTCAGGATGCACTAGGTGCTCCAAGGGTGCCACTCGCCTCTTGACTAACTTGGTAGACATAAAAAATCCCTAGAGTCAATCTTCTCCAGGTGAACTTGTGGGAGTCTAAGGGCCTCTAAGGAATAAGGCCCCCGCCTTATTGCGTGCCCCTTAGAATCATCGTGAGCGACTGTTGCAGTCTGCCCTCATGGCATCGTGGGTCCTCTCGAACTAGGTAAATGTTAACCTACAGTTCGAGCCATGGCAGGAGTGCTAGTAGGCTATGGAAGGGTTGTTGTCCACACATCTCCCTCAACATATCTGGTATTCGTGCGTGACCCCTTTACTCCACATGTGAGTCTTGTCGGCAACCTATTGTCATCCTGCATCATCAACAAATCATGTCAAAATATATGCATATCATATCATCTAATCAGATGCACTAATATCACAGTAAAATAATCAAACCCCAATGGTACATTCCCTGACTCGATCTGGAGTCCAAGGGGTTCCATCGATGCCTCTGCATTCTCGAGGTCCAAAATCCCATACACTCAGTAAAATCGAGTCAATAGCACCTGTCTATGTCAATGCAGTAAAACAATATGTCATCAACTCATAACGCCTCATAATCAAAATCCAATGTTTTAATAGCATAATACTTTGGATCACTTGCGAGAAAGTGTCCTCAAAGAATAAGTTCACTCAGTACACTAGAGAGGGATGTTACATACACCCCCTCTTGGTCTAAACTTTGTCCCAAATTTTCATAGTATAAGTGCCAAAATAATGTGTGTTACAGTATCATAATTCTATCTATCAAACAAAAATGGAAACTGTTGGCGCATATCATATGTGTCCTCCCAAGTCGTCGAGTCTAGACTATAGTTGTCCCACTCGACCTTGACCTTCTCTACCATTCAACGCCATAGTTGTTGAATGCGATGATCCAAGATGTGGATCCGATCAGTCATGAGTGCCCCCTCGTTCGATACCTGCAAGGACCTCATGTCAATAACATGTGTAGGATCACTAATATAATGTCTCAAAACAGATACATGAAAAACATCATGCATATGCCTCAAAGAATTCGACAAGGCTAGTCGATAGGCCACGAGCCCCTTTCTCTCCACAATATCAAAAGGTCCCATGAACCTAGGAGAGATTTTATCTCCCTTCCCAAACATAATCGAACTCTTATGAGGTTTAACCTACAAGAGGACTCGATCGCCAACCTCATAACTATGGTCGACACGGTGCACATCGACATAACTTTTCTTTCGATCCTGCACTTATTTAATCCTTTGTCTTATAGTTTGCATTTGCTCTTCCATTTCTTGGATCACTTCTGGTCCCACCATGACCCTATCCTCAAGCTGATCCCAACTCAAAGGCATCCAACACGATCACCCGTAAAGAGACTCGAAAGGCGCCATCTTAATGGTGCTCTGGTAACTGTTGTTGTAAGCTAACTCCACTAGTGGCAAGAGTTCTTGCCAATGCTTTTGTTGGTCCATAACGTACATGCGCAACATGTCCTCCAAGGTTTGGTTTGTTCGTTCAGTCTTCCCTTCAATCTCTGGGTGATACGTAGTACTAAAGTTAAGTTGGGTTCCCAAGGCCTCTTGGAAACTCATCCAAAATCGTCAAGTAAACATCGATCCTCGAACGGATATAATCCTTTTAGGCACACCATGCAACGTCACAATATCATTGATGAAAACTCTAACTATGTCAGGTGCCTGATACATTGTACGCACAAGAATAAAGTGAGCACTCTTCGTTAGAGTTTCTACTACTACGAAAATCGAGTCATGTCTCCTTGCCGTCAGTGACAATCCAACAATAAAATCCATCGAAATAACCTCCAATTTCAATTCCAGAATAGCATGTGGTTGTAGTAATCCTGCTAGGTGTCTATGTTCCGCCTTTACCTATTGACATTCTAGACATCTGGCCACATAGTTGACTATGCCTTCCCTCATTCCCTTCCAGAAGAATAAGGGTTTAAGGTCGGCCCTCATCTTCGTGACTCCCAGGTGAGCCATGTAAACTGCTCTATGAGCCTCGCTCAGGATCAACATCCTCAACTCTTCGTTCGGTGGTACGTAGATCTGATTTTTAAACCTCAATAAACCATCGCTATCAAATGAAAATCCTTCAAATTGTGGTGCCATCATTGTGTTTTGTCCAATAAAACCCTTGACCTCTTTCTACCAATCATCGTCACACTGTAAAGTTAGAATCTTTTCACGTAGATTCGTCTAAAGAGGTAGCACCAAAAATATGCGCGGTCTCCGACTCAATGCGTCTGCCAGTCGGTTCACTGTTCTTTTTATGTAAGTAATCTCAAATTCATACTCGCTAAGCAATTTCGACCAACGCCGTTGTCGCACGTTCAGGTTGCTTTGTGCAAAGATGTGTTGTATTCCATAGTGGTCAGTCTTTAGTTCAAATTTCCATCCAACAAGGTACTGTCTCCAAAACTTCAAGGCATACATGATGGCTAACAACTCCAAATCATTCGTCGCGTAGTTCTCCTCATGCCTTCTCAGTTTCCTCGAAATGTAAGTGATCACTCGTCCATCTTGCATCAAGACCCCGCCTAAGCCTTCCTTGGATGCGTCAGTGCATACCAAGAAGTCTGCGTCCATGTCAGGGACCTTTAGTATCGGTGTTGTTGTTAACAATTCCTTGAGCCTTCAAAATTATTTCACACATTTCTCGGTACAAACAAACTTCTTGTTCTTCTTCTGCAACTCTGTGATCGGATTTGCTATCTTCGAAAATCCCTCGACGAACCATCAATAGTATCCTGCTAAACCCATGAAGCTACGCACTTCCGGGACATTCGTCGGCGCATGCCATTCCATAATAGCATCGACCTTGGCTGGATCCATGGCGATTCCTTCGTCGGAGATGACATGCCCTAAGTAGTGAATCTTCAATTGATAAAAAGAGCATTTGGACAACTTCCCATACAGTTTGTGCTCTCGCAGACATTGTAGTACCAAGCGCAAGTGCTCTTCATGCTCCCATCATCCAAGAGTAAATCAAAATAACGTCAATGAATACTTGGATGAATTTGTCCAAGTACTCGCGGAACACCCCATTCATCAAACTCATAAATACCCTTGGGGCATTTTTCAGTCCAAATGGTAAAATAGTAAACTCGTAGTGTCCAAACCTCATCTTAAAGGTGGTCTTAGGGATGTCATCTTCCTTAATCTGTAACTGGTGATATTATGATCGCAAGTCGATCTTTGAGAACACCACCACGCCCTTCATTTGATCGAACAGATCATCAATCCTCAGCAATGGATACTGATTTTTGATCGTTGCCTTGTTCAATTGACAGTAGTCAATGCAGAGCCTCCATGACCCATCCTTCTTTCGTATGAAAATAACAGGCGCAACCCATGGTGACACGCTTGGACGTATCAGTCCCAGGTCCATCAACTCCTTCAATTGCATTTTCAACTCTTGTAACTCCGGGGTCGACATCCGATAAGGCGTTCTTGCTATTGGTTCAGTCCCCGGTTTTAGGTCTATGGTAAACTCCAAATCCCTCTCTGGTGGCATCCCAAGTAACTCCTCTAGAAGGACGTCTGCAAACTCTCTCACCACCGGAAGGTGTTCTAGAACTTCCACTACTCCCTTCTTGTTTAACACAAGGATCGCATAAAGCTTACATCCCTTGCGCATGATCTTCCGAAGCTGCAAGGAAGAAATGAACCTTAGGGAAACTCCCTAGTTCCAGCCTACAATCACACGTCTCTATCCCTCATCATCGACCAAGCTCAACCGTTTCATCTTATAGTTGAGTATCACCTCATGCGATTCCAACCAGTCCATACCAATCACAATGTCATGAGATCTTAATATCGTGACATAAAGGTCGACCTTGGCGACAAACTATCCCAGGTTAAGGATACAACCTGTAACCTTTCCTCCAACCCTTTTCTTTTCTCTTGAGGCCATCTCTACGAAGCTAAACTCATCTTGTTTGACTACCTTTACCGTAATCCTTTTTAGCACTGCACTAGAAATGAAACTCTCGGTAGCACCGAGATCTATCAAAATACTAAGGGTTTGGTCAGCGACGGTACCTATCGTCTCGAGCATAGTCGACTGATGCTCTGCCTGGTGGTTATTCACTGCTACATGAATCTGATGGGCCTTGCCCATATCTCCCACGGTAGTGGGTCCATCTGATCCAGATGCTCTAGTCCTCTCCATAGGGCAGTCGCGCTGGTAGTGTGGCTCCCCACACATCCAACACCCCTTCTTCAGCCCAGTAGTCCTGGTACCCGAAGTAGAAAATGATGGCCCATTGGCCTGGAATCCTGGTCTGTTCTGCTGAACAAGCCTAAAATGTTGTTGCTACAGTCGACGCTGCTGCTGATTCTATGGTCCTCGATAAGGTGTTCGTTGTTGAGGCATCGATCACCGAGGTGTAGTGAAAGTGGATCCCCTCTGGAAGCCACAATATCCTGACGTATGTCTAGCTGGTGTCCAATGTTGTTATGCACCAGATGACAAATTCCCTGCTGGTCTAACTGGAGTCCTGGTTTGACCCCCACTGATAACCTCCTCCTCTGCTATAAGGGCCTTCTGGATGACATCATGTAAGGTTTGAGGCATCAAAATCCTGACCTTTGCACGTATGTTGTCATTAAGGCCGAACATGAACCTATTGACGTTAAGTTTCTCAGTGTTAAGGTGTAGAGCATACCAGAGAAGCTCGATAAAATGGGCCTTGTACTTGGGCATCGTATGACCGCCCTGTCGTAGGGCATTGAACTCATTGAGCTGACTCTCAATGAATTCCTATGATAGGTACCTCTCTCAGAACCGTTCCTCAAATAGTTCCCATGACACGTCTTCGACGACCATGTTCAGCTGCGGCAAGAGTGTCTTCCATCAAAGAAGAGTGCTTCCTTTTAGTTAGAAGACCACCATGTGGACCTTCATGTTGGAGGTATAATCACGAAGTGCAAAGCACATCGCCATATTCTCCAACCATGCCTCGGCGGATGCACTGTCCAGGGCACCAAAGAACTCGAGAAATTTAAACTTCTCGAGTTCACGATGAATGCTACTAGTACGGACCGGAGCATGTGGTGGAACCTCAGTGGGTGCCGACACCCTGGCCTCATCTCTGTCCAAACGGTTGATCAGTGCCTCAAACATGCGCTGAAAATATATCATCATTCCAACCACATCACCAACTGTTATCTGCTCCTGTCCGACAACCTGCTCGTCTCCTTGGGGGTTATACCCCTCAGGCATGGAGGCTACTGGAGGCGTCATGCCTCCTCCCCTAGCACCCCATCGTCTGCCTCCGCGGCGTCCTCTAACCATGATTACCTGCACAAATACAAGTCAAATTAATTAGAAACAGTATAATCAAATCATATCAACGAAATCTATAGCGATCCCAAGTCGCGAGTTGAACCCGCTCTGATACCATATGTAACGACCCCTTCGTTATGACAAAAAGCGAAGCAGATGTAAAATTTTATTTTTATTTTTATTTTTTTTTGTTTTATTTATTTATTTAATTTTTGGAAAGAAGGCAACGATGAAAATTTTTTAAACACACCGCTGACAATGAATGCAAGCACGCCGTCCAGGCCATAGGCTACTATGACACACACACAGGCACAAGGGAAACTGGGAAAAACATGCACATAATAACACAGAAGATGACTACCTGCCCGACACAACACAAGCATGCCTACAAGATAAGGGACAACATCCCCATCCTGACATCATGGCCTAGACGAGCAAAGACTAGAACCTCAAGGTGTGCAGACCTAACGCTTGAATGCGTTCGACCCTTACGCCAAAAGAAACTTGCACACTCGACAACACTCGCACAAAGGCACCTACTCTGGCCAAGATCTTGATCGTCACTATCCCATAGGGCGCACCATGATTCCCTCATCAGGAATCATGTCGTTCCCAGGTAATAGATGCATCATTAACCTTGGTGCAACACATCCTTTCTGGACCAAGGAATCTAGATAAATCTGACGCACTAGAATCGAATACTAAGAGGAAACCACACCCATACCCCAACAATAGGTCGACGAGACGTAAGAGGACGACAACAAGGGAAGATGCAAGCCAACGCATGTCTTCGGCAACAACATGATCCCTTACTCCTGTCTAAAACTAGTCAAAAATATCAATCTAAGTAACATAGCTTACCCTCCAAATCATGTCTGAGTTACAATTCAATCAATACATGCTAATCTAATTAACATTAATTACGATCTAAAAAGAAAGTCTAAAATTTTCATTAAACACGATCTAGTTTGGCAATTTACCCCACCAATGAAGTTAACAAAATTAAGGCACAAGCTGCAATTATCCCACTAGTTGACAAGTTAATTTTACCAAAAGGTCCTTAATGTACCGTCTGTTTTAACATTAAATGAAATCAAATGGAGCAAGTCTAAAAGATAAATTGGTCATCATGGTACCCTCTAAGTAAACTCTTAATGCAATCAATTAAGACATCTTAGATAAGTCATTACTAACACTATAAACAATAATTACTTTAACCATTGAGTCTAGTAAAATCAATAATAAGGTCAATTGACAAGTCTGGTCTAAGTTAATTTAAGGCTATCTATTAGGCATAAGGGTTGTCCCAATAATTTAAATTTTGTACTGAACGAAGGCTTCTTGAAGGAGAAGATATCCATTACAAGGGCTTAAAAAAAAAAGTGGTGTAGAACAAGTCATCCCTCTACGCCTGTTAGCTAAAGAGTTGATATTAACGGTGCAAGCAGACAACTGGAAAATGGTTTGCGTACTCACCAGAAAAAGTAAGTTGCCCAGAAATTAACTCCATAAAAAATGGATGCAGACAATGGATGGAAGGTAAGGAAATGCAGTCTTACAGAAACGCAAATAAAGATGAGAAACATCGAATTAAGGAACACATAGGTATTAAATGAAAAACGCCAGGTAGTAAGGATAAATCGCAGTCCCTGTTATAGGTAGGATTTGTTGTCAACATGCTAACTTAAGCCTTTAATAAAACCATCATCATTAAAATTCATGAGGTCATTAATTACCAAAGTATTTCCAGGAATACATTAGCGATGTCGTTAAGCTAGTCGTTGTTCATTTAAAAAGTAAATGCCATAAAAAAAAAATCGTAATTGCCAGTACATATAATGCGTTGACCAGAATTAAAGTTGTGGTAAAATAATCACCTTAGAGCAGAGGGTAAATCCGTTGGTCTGCATAGATGAATGCACAGGTAAGATATACGGTCTAGGGCAACAGTCAATAAAAATGGAAAGGGGCAAAACACAGAGTTTAAAGCCTTCCAAATAAAATCGTTGTCTAACTAAAGGTGCAACGCAGGTGAGCACTTAAGGTTTCACTAGAATACCAAGCAAATAGTAGCCAGGGATAAGGTATTCATTTTCCCTTCGCCTCGGGTACCCAACAAAACGTAGACCTGGATACCAAATAGAATGCAGACAAAGGAAAATAAAATCGTTTTTTTTTTTTATGAATTAAAAGCATAAAAATCATAGGCCAAGCAAGGGTAAGGACCATCAACATGAGGGAAACCGCAGGAAAAATCATTCTCAATGATTAGGTGCAGAAGTAAAACGCAGTCAGATAAGTAAATGAATTGCAACGCAATCAAGTAGATAAAATTATTGACTGCAGAGTATTAACAAATAATAATCCAGTGGCCAAGGGCAGAGTATATTGCAGGCCAAGGATGTAAACGTAAGGTAAAATTTGGTAGAGTAAAAGGCATACCAGAAGCAAAAACACACAACAATTCACCAGGAGAAGCCAAGAACGCATACTTAAACCATTTCTAGGATGCAAATTATAAAACACAGACTTAAATTAAATATTTTACATTACCAGGATATCAATAAAATTTGTCGACTAAAATTAGATCTGTTACATTATTAGGACACCAATAAAAATTTCAAACTGAATTTAAATCTTTTACATTACCATGATACCAATCCAACACAAGCAACAATAAGAGAACACAAGGATTCATTGGGATAAGTTATTGAAATGATCGCCGGGAGAACCAACACAACACAAGAATTCCAAACGCAGAGGTACTTTTGCTAGAGGGTGCAAGACAACAAACTGCCAAGGACAACAATAGATGTAGAAAGATGATAGGTTCGTCCTTCGCTTCATCATCCTTGCACAGAAAAGTAGGGCGTTGAGATCCATAGGTCTTTTAACGCTAAGGCAATGACCGTAGATTAGGCTCTTGGCCGACTGCTCAGGCGAGGACTGGTGAACTAGGGACAAAGGCTAAACAACCACGAAGGTCACAATCAACACAACAAGGTGGTCAATATGTACGGGGAAAAGAAGCCATGGGAGTCAATTTATCATCAAACTAGGCTAAGAAAATTTCAGAAAACCACCTAGACAATCAGATCACTTACCCAAGTAAAAATGCAGATTCAAGCATAAGTTCTAAAACAATTGACCATACAAAACGAAGAAAGTGTATCGTTGCCTGTTCTGAGTGGACGTCCCACATGCTCCTTGCAACTCCCGCGTGCCTACCGACGAAACTTCACCGGTACCTCCCAGCCAATGCTAGGGGTACTCTTCTTCCCCCTTAACCCCCCGAACCACAAAGGGGCCACACACTCACTATCTTGAGATTTCGACTAGCTCCTAGCTCGCCTCGGAAGGTTGAGCTACCACTCCTCACCGAGCTGGGTATCCCAACTCCCACAAGTTAAGTCAGTCAAGTAGATATTTCTGCAG
>ML803713.1:176593-210369 GCA_009831015.1 Picea engelmannii
CACATTGTTCATCCTAAGGTTGTCTAGGCTCATTCCTTTAACAATAACAATGTGACGTGCCCTTTAGGACGCACTAGGTGCTCCTAGGGTGCCACTCACCTCATCTGTTCCCTTGTGTGACGTGCCCTTCAGAATGCACTACGTGCTCCAAGGGTGCCACTCGCCTTTTGACTGACTTGGTAGACATAAAAAACCCCTGGAGTCAATACTTCTCTAGGTGAACTTGTAGGAGACTAAGGGCCTCTAATGAATAATCCCCCCCCCTACTGTGCACCCCTTAGAATCATCGCGAGCGACTGTCGCAGTCTTCCCTCACGACATCGTGGGTCCTCTTGAACTAGGTAAACATTAACCTACAATTCGAGCCACGACAGGAGTGCTAGTAGGCTGTGGCAGGGCTGTTGTCCACACATCTCCCTCAACATCTCTGGTAGTCATGCATGACCCCTTTACTCAACATGTGAGTATGTTCGGAAAGCTATCGTCAGCCTGCATCATCAACAAATCATGTCAAAATATATCCATATCATATCATCTAAATAGATGCACTAATATCACAGTAAAACAATCAAACCACAATGGTACATTCCTTGACTCGATCCAGAGTCCAAGGGGTTCCATCGATGCTTCTGCATCCTCAAGGTCCAAAATCCTACACACTCAGTAAAACCGAGTCAATAGCACCTGTCTATGTCAATGCAGTAAAACAACATGTCATCAACTCATAAAGCCTCATAATCAAAATCCAATGTTTTAATAGCATAATACTCTGGATCACTTACGAGCAAGTGTCCTCAAAGAATAAGTTCGCTCAGTGCGCCAGAGCGGGATGTTACAATTTCCATTGGGAACTAACTTTAAGACTATCTTAAGAATCTCTCACCTACCTCTTCTTAACTATATGTAGGATGTTCTATCCTATAAGTGGGGCCATATTCTAATCGTCTCATCAGACTGATATGTGAAATTTATCTCTACACTTAACAAGTTGTAAATATTAGGATATTGGGAGAATTGACTGGTTCCCTATATTTTTTATCGTGAGGTATCACAATACTTAGGAGCCGAGGAGGGGTTTCATGAGCTGACAAATGACAAAACTTCCTATCTATAATCCATGAGAAGAAGAAGTAGAATCTTTGTAAAACTTTTGTATATTGTTTTCATGATATGTGCTATTATATCAACAGTGATTTTGATTGAAATTCTAAATTATATACCACCGACATCATTGTGTGTTATAAGTCTGTTGTACATTTCTTCGACAGACCACTTAACTGGTTCTTTTTGTCAATTACAGACTATTAAAAAAAAATCACTATAGATTTTTGTTACATGCCTAAGAGACAGAGGAACAGATTGTTTATAGTGTACAAGCATGACGAAAAGGAATGTAACAGTGGATCACTCTTATCCTGTCTATGCTCATGTTCACCATGACTGTCAGAAGTACCCAAGTTGAGTGCTATGGGTAAACATCCGTTACAATACGAACAAATTCCATTTGCACAGGAGTACCATATGGAGTGTCATATGGAGTGCCATATGGCATGTCATTTGGAAGATCATATGGGGTGCCATATGGATGACTGGATGACATGCCATATGAAGGATCAGATGAAGTGAGCACACACTGTAAGTGACCACGATTGCAGGTAAACATGGATCGTTTGAATTGATCTACTTGTTCATTGGTAATATGAGATGGATTAAATGGCATATTGTTCAAATTTACATTTGACAATTAAATTATACAATTTCTAATGCATTTTTATGATCAAATGTCCTATTCAAATACTTGGAAATTGATCTAATTATCACATGATTACAATTGCCTCCAAAGGACACCCTTCGAAATTCAAATTCGGTGCAGTCATAGTCACACATGGAAATCATGTGTGATGAATTTTCTCATGAATTCAACTATTTCCACCTTGAGCGCATTAAAAATCGGAGGGTTAGCTCCAATTTCCATTTCACTCATGCATGCTTTTTTTGTCGCACCCATCCTCTACCCAATTTCATCCCTCTACTCATCCTTTGCATTGTAACCATGCCTAATGCTATGAGACTTCCTCCTATGTCTAGCTCCTGGCCATTCCCAAATTCGAAGAGTGTAGGGATATTTTCCTTCGCGCAGGGTGGGGACCATTCTTGGCCTGTCTGCAGGGCCACGATGATGGTGTTTCACTGCAATTATCCCTCAAGTTCAATGGGAGGAATTCACGCGTAGGGTCTCTGTCCTTCTTGGTCTCTGAGGATTCAATTGCCTCAGCCACGAAATTGCCATGGGTTGGAGATCGTTAGTTCAAGAACCATCAATTGCCACAACCAAGCTACAACAGAGTTTTTAAGCCTGATTTTCAAAATGTTTTTGGAGCAAAGGGGTACTCTAAAAAATGGATTAAGGATGAGATGATTAATATCTTGATAGTCATTACTAGAATAATCACTTGTGAAGGTAGATACTATGTTTTCAAATCTTTCCATTTTCGTCTATTAGCTCATTTCCAATTTAATAAGCATGTGAATTTTCCTTTCTACTTCTTGAAAAGGCTTGAGAAAATGTCTTCCCAAGTATGAAAGAATGTGTCCAATCCTCATAACAGTCTATTCCACCACGACCTCATCAAATTTCTTATCATAACCGAGTTGACAAAACAGGGTAAGACACGGGATGAATTCCTCTATCAAATCTCAAGACCCCATATCACAGTCAAGACTAGCAAGAAATCACTTGATTTAGGGACTGTTACTCCATCCAATATTTATTCTCCAAAGACTCCAAACCCTCCCACTCAAACTATCTCTTTATCTGAAAAAAATACCAAGAAACTTGTTGATTCCCCTGCAGCCTCATCGGGCAAGAAAACTAAAAAGCCTACTGATAATTCTCCATTTACCTCAACACTTATTGATTCTCAATCCAAGAAGTTACAAGAGGCAATTCAACAAGATTTCCCTGTAGTCCCTACGAATATAAGAGGATCCAATCCGTTCAAAGGGGAATATTTTCTAATAAGTACCCAAAGTATAAGTGGAAATCCTAATGTAAAACCCCCAAGCACTTTAGATCCTATCCAAGTATCTTCTGATCATGAAATCCCCCATAAAATACTCAGGGAAGTTTCTGCAGAAGAGTTGAAGCTTGATAGAGAAGTAAAATCTGAACCTATTCCCTCTTTCAAGCACTCTGTTACTCCTACCTCACAGATTCCTACATCAGCTTCCAAAGCTAATAGGCCCTCTACATCCATCAAGGCACTACTACATATGACCAAATTTTCCATGGTTTTTCGTTTCTATTGCCACACATATTCATCACACTTTTTACGAAGGAAAACAATTTTTTTCATGGTACTTTTTTCATCGCTATATACACACATTCGTTTTTCGTGGAAACAACGACAAAATCAGACCGCCACGTGTCACCATATTAAAAGGAGGCATACTTTTTTCTGATGGAAAAATCGTGGAAATAGCGACGAAAAAAGTGTGTACTTGTAAAACCCCACCACTGACTTGTGACGCAGATTCCATACTTGCGACGGTTAAATCATGGAAAGTAGCGACGAAATATCGTCTCAATAGATATGAACAAGCATGGCATAGTAAAAAAACCTATCAATAGCTTGTGACGCAGATTCCATATTTGCGACGATCTTATCATCTCTATTGCCACGCCTTCTGTAGGTTTTTTTTTTTTAAATTGATAGTTTTCCCTTGCTTTATAAGAAATCTCTTGTCGCATCCTTTTGTGTGGATAAGGAAATCTCAGTTATGATTTTGAAAAGAGGTACTATATGAGGGCATCTACTATCTCATTTTCCAACATTAAATAGGCAATCTCAAGAATATTAGCAAGTTTTGTGTATTTAAGTATCATTAGAGAATCAATGAGAGCATCATTAAGTTTCTGCATTTTTGTATTCAGAAATGGAATTTAAACAACAAAAAATATTGATTTCGTGAATATTTATGTTGTCAGATTCCGGCCAAAAAAACCATTTCGTAGAAGAGTTAGACAATGTCCAATTTTCCATGTCGATTTTGAAGTGGGTGTGGGAGAATCTCAACTCCAAATATTCACACCTACCAATGTTCTTGCCATCCATTCGAATTTTCCATGTCGATTTTGAAGTGGGTGTGGAAGCATATCAACTCCAAATTCTTACACCTACCAACTTTCTCACCATCCATTCGAACAACCATGGAAAATTTGGTCATGCAACTTGAATATAGCTAGTTTCAGGCTATGTCGATCAGTCGGCCTATAAATAAAAGGAACAATTATTGATCAAAGATAACCCTTATTTCTATAATTCCAAGTCTAGGAGAGAAATCATGGGCCTAATATATGTTTTCTTATAAATATATTGAGAAATGGGCACATAGGTAGAACCCATATATGTTACAATCAACCAATTTGATTGCGCTAGTATTGGAGCGAGAGTTGCAACAATGTCCAAAAGGTTCAAAATCTAGGTAATGGTCATGTACTAATAAGACAAGGGAAGAAATATGAAAAGTACAATGCACCTATATCTAAATTTCAAACCATTAAAAGTTATTAAGCAACAAGTTCAAGAAAACTTGATGAAGTAGCACGATACTTCTATCTAGTGACACACAATGACATGTGAACGGTTGATTTGTTAAGTTGAAGCACAATTAGAAGTCTCTCGAGTCATGTTCCTTGCAAATATGGATGGATACAATGTGTCACTGTAAGGTCATCAATGCTTGTGTTTCTTAAAACACATGTTACAACGTACTATAAACAATTCAAAGTGAAGGAATCTTGAAGCGAGATAGACTTATGGAAGCATGACTTTGAGAAGCCAATAAACCTAGGAAAGTGTGAGAAGGCATATGGAACTTATAACTTAATTCAAAGGCATCTGGCACTTACGATTTAATTTTCCGATGTTGTAGAGCCATAAGATATTTTTGGACATGAATACTATCATTATTTTTGACAATTTTCATTACTTGTTGAAACTCAAAAAAGAAAAGACAATCTACAAATTAAGTTAATTAGATATTCAATTATTTTTGAACTTTATCACTAGTAGCAAGAGGTTAATAACATGTGCTCCTTGCTCAAGGAATTTTTGGAGACATTGTGGGACTATATTGGATAACATAGACCTAATTTTCAAGACAATGAAAATGCACATAAACACAAGCATTCACAACTACAACAAAGAACTAGTTTGGCTTATCATTTTTTAGAGAGGCAAATGTTATGTCCATTTTATGATTTTGTGAATTTAATAATAAATCCATTACAAAAGAATCAAATTAAAACATAGTCAAAGAGTTACTTGTTCCTTCATTAAATCAAATGTTACAAATTGGAAACAATTCCATTATAGGAAATAGTAGAATGCAAAGGGTTACTACTTGTTCTTATGGTAATTGGAAGGTATCTACATGATCAACCCCATGAAACATGGATAAATGTGCAGTACATGCTTTCTCAAGGGAAAACAATACATGATTATCAATAAATAACACTTCTAAAATGCATGGTAAAAAGCATAGTTATCTTTGAAGAAGTCTGTGAATGCTTTTTGGACATGGGAATATTTTTAGAGGCTAACATATTTGTTGATCCATTTTAGACTTGGGGTTTTATGCTCATAAGTTGAAAAGGAAAATTTCTTACATAATCTCAACAAAACTTGCAAGTCAAATATTGTGAATCTAGTAAGCAATCAAAAGAGTGGATGAGCTAAAAATATTGCGAGTCTTTTATTGAGCATGGTGTACTATGACAATGGGATATCTATTGGATAGAAAAATCTTAGTTGATAGACACAAAAACAAAATATGCCTTAGAAAACCAAATTTATTGTTAATGTCCAATGGCCTCTCAATTGAACTGGCCACAAGAATGGAATCTTGTATCGTAGAGAATGAATAAATCCCTGGACAAAGATCCAAAATCCTGTGCAGAGAGGTGGAAGAACTACTTGAAGCTCGGAATAAAGAAGGGCTCCTTATCAGAAGACGAGTAGCATCTCGTTATAATTCTTTAGGAAAAAACAATAAAAGATTTGAATAACACAAATTCAAAACTGCAAATTCAAGTCAAAAGAAGTGTAGTTGAATAGAGAAAAAAGGAGAGGCATATTGTTTCAACACAAAGAAAAACCAAAAATTTTCGATGTAGATATTGTTTCAAATTTGGATGGAAATCCTACAAAAAGGAGAGGCATAACGAACAATTTTAGACCGAAATATTATAGATATTTTTTTGTCGCATGAAATCCCTGGGATGACATACCTACATCGTTGGTATGAGATGTTTTCGAAATTGCTAAATCCGATTTTTGCAATTAAAATATTCAATTTCAACGGATTTGCATTGAAAATGCTCATAAAGGGTGATTTTTTATATTTTTCAATGAAACCTAAGAACCTAGCATCCACACCGACCATTACCAGAACAATGGCTTATATTGTCAAATTAATGCCTTTTTCTGGACAGGTTTTGCAACAACGTCTTGCTTTGACAAAATATTGGGATTGATCATATTTTATTCAAATAGGACAAAAATTTTAATTATGATTGTCATTCATTGGCTTATACAAAAATACAAACATAAAAATGTAAATCCCTGGGATGACATACCTACATCGTTGGTATGATTAGGTGCAATCGCGCAGAGTTCCTCTTGGTTTCAATAATATTTCATTCTCTACTAAACAGGGGCAACCACATGAAGGTGGAATCTCTAATTATTCCCCTGCCCCCCCTCCCTCACATCACTCTCAATTTCCCCATAGTACCTAATTTGAAATTATAAAGAACATGTAACATATACTCTATTATACAAAATAAAAAAATATAAATATCGTATAAAAAATATAAACACATACCTCTTCTTTTCAAAAATTAAATATCAGTCATCTTCTTCTTCATCCATCTCAACATATGTATCAGGATATGGTTCAGAATCGATATTGGTGAAAGTCTCATTCATATCAACATCATCATCAATGTCATTTTCGCTAATATAGTCATCGATATCGTCAATGAGATCGTCGTCTCCTACATTTGGATTATCAACTTCTTCAACTTCTTCTTCTGGCACATCGACTACATCCACCTACTCCTGATATGCATAATCATGATCTTCTTCCTCGTTATTATCTTCATCCTCGGCTACATGATTATACTTTACTGGTCTTCCTCTTGGATCATATCTAACAACGTATGACCAACCTGCTTTACCAGGTACCTATGAGTAAAATACTTGCTCACATTGACTTGGAAGAACATAAGGTTCTATACCTAGTTCAAATTCCCTTGTATTAACCATAGTAAATCCATTATCATGCTCAATAACAATTCTTTCATGATCACGCTCATGCATCTGTAGCCTGTACCATTTCACCTCAAACAAAACTATTTTAAAGGAAATAAAATCACACTCAATTATATCCTCCAAATGCCCATAGTACCTTTTCTCAGTTTCTTCTGGATTTCTGTCACTTCTAGAGGAAATGTTGGTGACCTTAAACACTGTAGTCATCCCACAATCCGAGGTTTTCATCTTATCATCCAACATTTTGATATGAAATTTACGACCATTACACCACATAGCCTTGTGATATTTCAACTGCAACATGGACAACAAGTAAAAAATACATTGCCAATTAATAAACCTCATATACGACTTAGTAAATATATATTTCAAAAATTAAACAAACCAAATACATTGAAAAATTGGGAAATAACTAGGAAAATGTCGGTAAACAATTTACTTGCATATTTATCTTTTAAACCAAAGGTTAAATCAACTTCCCTAGTTGACGTAAGATCAGGAAATTGATCTCGATGACGATGCGTTGTTTTAATCATCTTACTCACCCCTTCCCATGATAACCTACTGAATTATTCTTCAGTATATTCTATCCAATGCTCCATCCAATCAAGGTTGTTTGCAACGTATAAATGTAAAACATCCCACTCTCGAGCAACTATATGATAAAATAACAATTTAATATCATTAATTAGCTATTGTTAATAAAGGAATAGTTTAATATAGTTCAATATGCAAGAATAAAAAATGTAAAAAATCATTATGATAAATAAAATTGGAAAAATAAATGTGTAATATATTAAATCTACGTCAACATATAATAATTACCTTTCACAGTCCTCATTTTACCTTTCCCTAATAGGACCTCCCATTCAAATTTGTTGATGGAGTCAAGATGCCAAATGCGAGGCACATTCATATTTTCTGGTAATTTAGGTAGATATTGACTATTATACACCATGCATTGATATGCCATATATCCCTCAACCATAGAACCCTCGGGACGTGCTCTTTGTCTAACAAAATCCTTCAATGACTTCAACTACCTCTCCACCATCCACATCAAACTTGTGTGTACTGGTCCACATAATTAAATCTCCTCAACTTGGTGTATGAGGTAGTGTTCTTGTGCATTGAAAAATGTTGGAGGTAGATATTGTTGCATTTGACACATTAGTAGGGGAATTTCTCTCTTTCAATACCTTATATCTTCTTTATGGATTTCTTTTGATGATAACCACCCACAAATGTCGATGCAATAAAATAATATCAAGGAATAGATAAATTTGCAGATAAAACATAATATGTCAATAAGTTCCACTACAAATCACATAAGAAGTACATTTTCCTTATAAAACATTACTTACCTCATGTATTTTCCAAGTACATAAATAATTTGTTTTATGTTGTTGTCAAAGTCGTTTGGGAGAGATAAAGGTAGAACATACTGTAACAAAAAAAAAAAAATTATTTGTTTCCAAAAAATGTGTACCAATAAGGAAATATATTATAACGTACTAATTACCTTAATGAATGTATTCCAGTCATGTGTTTTAACCCCCACCAAAATCACCTTTTTCGTTAAGATATTTTGTATGTTCGACGAAAACCCCGTCGGAAACCTAATTTTTTGAATGACCTCTTTTACAATATTGCTATGTTGGTTTGTCAATAACCAAGGAAGACTAGTATTTTGTTCACGGCCATCACCATTAGAATTAATAATAACAACAAATCATTCCAATTCTCTCTTTGTCATTCCTTCCATCTAATATTCACCATAACTATTCTATTATGTTCTTCCCGATATGTAGTGTATCAAACATATGAACTATTTGTAGGTGCTCATAGTATGGAAACCTAATGAATTGCATCGAGTAACTTTTCATTCCTCGTGGAAGCTCGTTTGTGCCTTAACTACATTCATGAAACATCGACAAATTGAAATTAACACTAATTAATCAAACAAAATGAAATTAATACTAATGAAATTAACCAAATATTTATATAATATGTCATACATAAATAATTTGCATACCTTGACGATTTCTAATATATTCCAACTTCCATAGCCGAGTTGTCATTCTTCGTGGTTTTTGTCCATTCTCTTCTTTACCATTGAAATTTTCTTTGTCTGTAGTTAGATAACTATGGTTCTTAGGCAGAAAGTTCCTATACTCATCAAACACTTCCTTTCCTAAGCTCCTTGAACGACGAGATTTTATCCTGGGACCACAAACTGGGCATGCAAATTTACCCTTTGCTTGAAGAACTACAAGATATATGAATTAATATAGCAAATTAGAGTTACAATTTAAAATAATGCATGATATTTTCAATAAATATATAATATTAAATCACAAAAGAAAGTAACAATACACCACAAAAATGTGTTAACCTGGGAGCATCATGAATTGTCCATGATAATATTCCATGGAATTGAAATCGTTTTTGCCCTATTGGTCTAGAGATGTCATACATAGTGATGCCAACCCATAAATTTAACAACTCATCGATAAGAGATTCAATATATACGTTCATATCTTTAACCTGGTACTTACCTAATTGGTTCAACATACTGCATGATTAATTATACTTATCTAGATGTCGTTATATATATAAGAAATAATTACCATGCATGAAACAAAGAAATGAAATATTTTGTCATACTTTAAAGCAAATAAAAGATAATTAAATACCTGGAACAATCATTGACAACATTCTGTGCTCTCTCTTGATCGACATCCAAGGAGGAAGGTTATTGTTTATAGCAAAAACAATCCACACTGAGTATGTATAACGAAGATCTCCAAATGGATTGACACCATCAGTTGCCAACAAAAGTCTAACATTACAAGGTTCTTCTTTAAAAATTGGCCACTTTTATGCGATGTACTTCAATGAAAAACCATCTACAGGAATTCAAAGAACATCATCTCGACTTCTGTTCTTTGCATGGAAATCCATAAACTGTGCTATACTTTGGCACCTGAACAACCACTGGAAACGTGGAATTATGGGAATATAACGAAGAAATTTTTGAGGCACCTTATTTGACACTTTATCGGTTCGATATATACTTATTTGACATTGTGGGAATTCATTTTTTAATGCATATTGTCCATAGTATATGATATTATCATTAGGACATGCATCAATAGCTTGATACTCCATTCCATTTTCTTTCATAATCACTGATATTTCTCGATATGTGTGTGGCAAAATATTTGACATCAGTAATAGAAATCCACCTAACAATGTACAAAATTCAAAACAATAAGTCAATGTAAACAATGTTAATCATCAACATTGCATCCATACTAATTTACAAATTAGAAAACAATAGCAATATAGGAAAAAGTTGAACCTTTTAAGTATTTTTGAACATACAGGCATAAATAATTAACAAATTAAATACCTTAGTATATGTGTGAGGTATGTGTTTGATAAACCATTCAAAACCTTCAAGTTCACCAAAAACAATATAGCATATAGAATATTTGTTGTTGAGCCTTCATAAAGAGGTTGACGTGACTTCTCGAGTAGAGGACCAACATCATGACTATCATCCTGGTTGTCCTCATCCATTGGAGCAAATGTGTCTTGGATCAATCTATGTATCTCATCTTCTTGACTTGAATCACTAACATTACCTCCATCCATATCATCATTAATAACTTGATCAAGAACTTCAATATTCTGATCTCGAAGTTCACCAGCCTGTAAAGGAGTATTTCTTCTAGTACTTGGAAAATAACTCTCTAGAGGTCGACATTTTGGGGGCATCGTCTATATATTTAAAAAAAACATTGAAAAGTTAGTGTGTATAGAAAATATAAAAACCTCGATAAGAAATATTACTAAAATTCATGGCATGATGACTATTACAAAGAATACATTAAATATTGAATCCTCTTACCAAGGGACGATATTCATAACCCCCTTCGGTGTGCCCCTTCTCCCTCCAATGTATTTTAGTTGTTGTTATTAAAATTCTATTTCTTTGCAAGCCCTTGCAATCATAGCAAGGGAAATGCCATTTTCCATCGCCCCTCGCCTCTAATGTCGCTCTTAATCGAGCAATCTTCTTGTCATTTTCGTTCATAGTGACAAATGTTTGTACTGACAAGTAATTGTCTTACCTACACCATACCAAACAGTAAGTTGTCAAAATTTTATATTTTAGCTACTCCTTTCGATTATGATATGTTTATTTACAGTGACCTACAATCCTCACAATTATTTCTTCTAAGACATTTTGATGTGCTTTTTTTTTATTATCGATTAACTATTAAGATCGACATGCTTCAATTTGTACTTTAGAGTAGTGTGTACTAAATCACCATGGAAAATAATTACACACCATTTAACGAAAGTGGTCAAAATTTCTCAAACTTTAATCACTCGACACCATACACTAGCCTCTAAGTTGTTTGGTAGAGAAAATGTCATTCTTTGAAATTCACCACTAAAAAAAGAATGCCATCCACTTGTCATCTACAATTGGGTTTGGTTGGTTTAAATTATGACATGTTGATTTGCAGCTACTTACAGTGGTCACAATTTTATGCTACTTACAGTGGTCACAATTTTATGCTACTTACAGTGGTCACCATTTTATTTTCTAAGACACTTTAGCATGCTTTCATTTTTCATTGTCTGACTAGTATATTTCATCATGTTATCGTAGATTTCATCATGAAATTTTTATGTTTTAGCTACTCTGTATTAATAGTGTATAAAAACGTTACATCAACTACAAACTAGAGTTAATCACTACATCTAGAATTGCGTGTGATTATAAAAAATTGAGAGAAACAACATGACATAAGAATACAATGTTATATGACTAACCTAACCTAATACTAGACTAAAAATATGACATTAATATATATAGGCACAACATCATAGAAACACAAAATTTAGAGAGCTAAGAAGGTCACTAAGGGATAGGATTAGACCCGAGAGGATATTTTTTCCACTTTCTATTTCAAACATTAGTCCAACCTGTAAATTTGTTACAAGTTTGTGGTTTTGTAATAAGTATTAAATTTACATAAGGAATTGTAGGCTCAAATTAATCTAGATTGAATATAATGACATCTGTTTTAATGTTTGAATTGACTTATTGATGGAGTAATTTTCCCTCTTCTTAAAATACTTCTTCGGAAAATATTTTTCTTAACATTTCACATGAATTTCCATAGAATATACTAACTAAATCCAAAAACCAATGACATAAATAATTTGAAATATGGTACTGCACATATAATATACTATCAAGGAAAAAACAAGCTACATTAAATTTCATTTGAACAAAAATTTACAAGTTAAATGAGTACATAAATAAAAAAAACATAATAACCTTGCAAGTTCAAAATCCGAGCTATGTAGATCTAGAATTGAATTTGTTCAATCGGTGGGTGATGGAAAAAATAAACAGCTCAAACAAAAGCCACGAACAATGTCGAAACTATAGCAAATGTGTCACAAAGTCTCTTAAGGTCAGGTATATATAGATCGACAATCGCCGATATAGCGACAAAAATGCCTGAGTTGACCTGCAAAAAGTCAACTAGTCCTTGCAAGCCACGTGTGTTAGCAGATGTTTTTTGAAGTATGCAATAATTGTCGCTATAGAGATGAACTTTCGTGGCAATAACGATGAAAATCCCACCCAATTTAAAATAAAAATGAAAATAATGGAAACATGGAAAAAATTCATGGAATAATTTGCCCGTATGTAGTAGTGAGGGATCCAAGCCCTCCTCTGAAACATCTGATCATACTCCAGTTATTGAAAAATTACAACAATAAAATGCTCAGTTGCTTTAACAGTTGGAAGAGAGAAAGACTACGGATAGGCATCTCCATCATGACAATGTGGTATTGCAAGAAAAAGTGAATTCTCTCCAACGATTGGTTGATCAAATGACCAATGAAAATCGTAGCCTCCAGGCACAATTGAAACATCGTAAGAGGCCCAAGACAAAGTCTTCAGGACAAGAGGGAGAAGCTTCTAAATCTAATCCACCGCCTCCTTCGCAAGTCTAGTCATGTGGGGTGATTCATTTTTGTTTGTAGTGGGACCTACAAATCCTTAGGCATGGGGGTAATGTTGGGTTCGTATTTTGACTGTTTTATTGTGATGGTTGAAACCTTTTCGCACCGATATTATATATGCTATTGGCCATTTTTAAGGAGTTTTCAAAGGATTTTATACCGATTCATCATGGATTTATATCAGGTATGTGTAATCAATGTTTTACAATGATTTTGAGCTAAATTCAGTTCAGTTTGATGTTTATAAGGATTTAATGCATGATTTGTTTGTAACAAGGAGAATTCATGGTCTGATCCTCCATCTGGTACCTCTTCCGACACTTCATCCAACACCCCATATGGTACACGATCTGACACTCCATCCGACAC
Organism: Picea engelmannii; assembly: GCA_009831015.1. NCBI lineage: Eukaryota > Viridiplantae > Streptophyta > Pinopsida > Pinales > Pinaceae > Picea > Picea engelmannii. Next base: position 190,360 of record ML803713.1, read on the forward strand.
GCGATCCAGCACTCAGAGTGCAGAGGAGTTGGCAGTCGGTACATTGGCAGCATGTGGTGGATGAATTGTTGATCTAGTTTTTGTTCCCCCTTGTGGCCTCCAGCTACACAACTCACTACACCTCATATTGGGCGGTTATGTTGATCGTTGAGTGGCTCATGGATTTTCTAGAAGCCAAAGTGTTAGAAGCACATTTAATGGATTTTCCATTTTTAGAGGAGGTCGACCCTTCCAGTGGTCGACCTCTCGAACTGTAATTTACCTATAAATACCAATAACAGTGGAAAGACAATGGAGAGAATTTTTAAGAAGAATTTTGTTGTGCAATTTAGACATTTCTTTGCAAACTTGTGTTCCAGACTGTATTTTTAATTAATGACATAATAACATTGAGTTAAGCTTGTGTTTTGTTGTTGAAGAGTAGCCACGACCTGCTGGGGGGGGCACTAGTGGTTTGGGTGACTGAATAGATAGATATATCATGTGTTTCATTTGCTTATTTAGAATTTACAATGTTTCTTTGTCGTATGTATGTTTTAGTTTTAATTACTGTGCATGTTGATTGTAATTTAATTGTCTAATTCATCTTGCTTTAAATTGAAGATTTCTTATAGGAGCTGGTTATTTGTCATGTTGTGTTTCTTATTTCTTAGCAATTGTCATGTATGCTACTAACTTAGATGATGTATTGAAGTTTTAATTTGGTTTCTGTAAATTAAAACAAAGTATTATTTAGATAGAGTATTAGTGTAAACCGAGTTTTAATTTAGGATCGTTTGCAAGCTTCGATGGATTAATAGTTGCAAGTTTTAATAGTTGTAATGAAGTTAGATTTAATTATCAGTTCAGTTATGTTTTCATAGATCTATTTGGTTCATTAATATTGTTTTAGTATGCTAGGATAGAAATGTATTTTGGGGTTATGTTTCTAAGAGCATTCTAGTTTGAAATCTGAGTTTTAATGATAGGATTAGTCCAGTTTAATTTATAAAATCCCAATTATAGATCAATTTTAATTAGAAGATTGGATTTGAATTAAGATTTTTAATCATAAGTTCATAAGTTTGTAAATTTTCTTAAGTTAGCATAAGAGTGTGCTTGAATTAGTATAGGAGTGTTTTTAATCATTGATGATTGATGCATGAAATTTAGAGATCGCATTGATTTCCAACATACTTAGTGTTGCTTCTATGATGGAAAAGATTTTGTTAGATTGCTTGATTCACACTTTCCATTTATTTGTAGAATTCAACATTGAATTAATCCCTCTTGAACTGTCACTCATAGTCACATGCCATCGTGATGTTATTCGGCACCGAAAACATAATCATCATCTTTGAATTCTCTTTTCCTATTATTTCAAATTAAGAATAGTTTTGATTAATTAGAATCTGAGTACAGTCATGATGCTTTTTGATTAAGTAGATTAAGATTTCTCCTTTGCCAGATAGAAATGATTATGATTTTTTCTTAAGAATAGAGTTTACTTGTTGAAATAGTCTTGATAGGTTAGTTGTTTGTTTGCTTATTTGCTTAAAGATAAAATATCAAAAGTAATTTACTTTTTGTTTCTCATTAGGTTGAATAGATTAACTTTTTTAAAGTAGGTTATGGTTTTCCTCTTTATAAATAATCCATCAATCCATTGTTTGAATCTGCTTAGGTTAAATATTTCAAGCTCGTTAATCGGATTTGATAATTGATAAAAATAAAAGAGTCATTTCTCAAGTAAATTTATCCTTAGATAGACCATCCCCTTAGTTAGACAATAGTTCCATTAGATTTTCTTCCTTGGCTCATACAGTGCCACAAATATAAGTTTACTTACCCCGGGTTGACACTTTAATTGAGGGATTTAGTGCATATAGAATACCCATCAATAGTTTTGGTGCTCTGGTTATGAAATTGAATGTTATAAATGTAACAATTTTGGACAAATAGCCAGAAACTACATAAGTGATTTGATAGTTTCTTCAAGGGAAGCTAAACATGTTCCTATCAATCTTATAGGGGAACAACATAGAACTTGGAAAAGGAAGCAAGAAGATTTGAAGGTTGAGGAATGTGGTTTTTCCTTACAAGCCCAAAATAGAAGAAGTCATTGGTATAGTGAAAATGGATGCTCAAAGCATATGACTAGAGAAAATAACATATTTGTAACATTAAAGAAAGAAAAAGAGGGGTTTTCACATTTGGAAATGATAACTCAGCCAAAATTATAGGAGAAGGCACAGTCAGTCTTGTAAACAAAGATGTTGTGGTAGAAAATGTCCTACTTTGTGAAAATATGAAGAATTATTTTCTAAGTGTGAGCCAAATGCATGATCAGGTATACACACTTATATTTAATTCAAAAGAATGTGAAATAAGGAAAGAAGGATCAAATAGACTAGTGGAAAAAACAATAAGGAATCCAAACAACATATACATCTTGAATGAGATTGAAGAAGAAAGATGTTGTTTGGAAAAAGAAGATGAATGTTGGCTTTGGAATAGGTGAATGGGACATATATACTTTGATAATCTTGTCAAGATCAATAAGAAGAAATCTATAATAGAAATTACAAAAATTACAAACCCAACAAATACTATGTGCAAGCACTGTCAGCATGGAAAACAAACAAAAGTTGAATTCAAGACAAAGGAATAATCTATGAAAAAATAATTGGAGATTGTACACACTGATTTATGTGGTCCCACTAGAACAAAAGGACTGGATGGTAAACAATACTTGATGATACTCATTGAAGACTATACCAAAATGACCTGGGTTTTCTTCCTCAAGAAAAATTCATATTTTTTCAAATGTTTCAGGGTATACAAGGAGTTGGTTGAAAATAAAACTAATTTGAAAATCAAATGCTTAAGATCATATAATGGAGGTGAGTTTTCTTCAAAATAATTCGTGGAATTTTGTGAAGAAAAAGGAATAAAAAGACAATTCTCAACAACTAGAACGCCTTAGCAAAATGGAGTTGTTGAAAGGAAAAAAAAAAACTATGCAAGAAATGGCAATGGCTAGAACCATATTGAATGACTCCAAGCTAAGTGATATATTTTGGGGACAAGCATTGCATACAACCATTCATATCTTGAATAGAGGATTGATCAAAAGGAATAATGATAATATTCCATATGAGTTGTGGAAAGGAATACATGCCAATGCCAAGCACTTTAGACTGTTTGGAAGCAAGTGTTACATAAAAAAGGGAAGACAAGAATATTGGAAAATTTGACTCCCTGGTAGACAAAGGCATATTTTTTGGGTACTGATGCAAAAGAAAAACATATAAGTGTTACACTCTAAGACTCAAAAAGATAGTGGAAAGAATCAATGTAAACATTGTTGAAATAGACTTGTTGAAGACTAGGAAGGAAAGGAAAAATTCAAATATGATGCAGGAGCATCCACGCGAGCATCTACATTCACCAAGCGAGCCAGCGTGCAGAACAAAGAATAGCTGGACACCGACAACATTCAAATTTTGAAAACATTGTAAATATGGTTGCACCAAACATAAATACATGATGTGATAAAGCGCACTTGTGCATTGTAACGGACCTTGAGTGGATAAGCTCTCGTCCTTAGTAGCTGAGGCATTTATGTAGATTTAATGCAAGTAGATAAATTAATTAACTGTAGATTAGACAGTTTAGCTTTCGAGAGGGAAAACGGAATATAGGCACCCTCCGTTGTATTGTTGAGGATAATTATTCAGATTATTCAGCATTAGCCTGGGAGAGCAAGAGGAGAGCAAAGCAGAAAGCTGGGGAAGAAACTGCATGTACAGATATTGAATTAATAGGAAAGCTTTGATTCAATTCCATGGATGTGTTTGATCTCTGTGTGTTGTTGATATTATGCCTTTGCATGTTTTCTTCCTTTTATGCTTATCTTTTATATGCTGCGTATGTGATTGCATATCAGGTTCGAAACCTGAGAGAATGAGAGAATGGGTTTCAATTGTTTCTCTGCTTACGCCGGGAGATTCCTGCATCGAGTGCAGTTGAATTCCTCTGCATAGAGTGCATTGAGGAGGCTAAGCAGTTGAACTTTTGTCCTCTTTTTCCCAGAGTCGTGTTGGAGTGTTTGAACCGTGCAGGTGAGTGCAGGTCGGACTGGAATCTCAGTAGCAAGTCTGAGAAAAGAAAAAAACCGGGTTGCTGTGATTGTGGAAGACAGAATCTGGAAGACTTCAACACTTTGAAAGCGGTTGAAGGAAGAGCGCAGGTATCGTGCTCAAAGTCTCTAAAGGAGCCAGAGAGAATTCAGCTCAGGAGAGATAGTTCCGCGTTCGTGCTACCGGAACAGGCCTGAGAGAGATTCGAACCAAGGAAAAGCTGGTGCAGCGGAGAACTTTTCAAGAGGAAGAGAATCGACGACTTGAATCGTCGTGGAGAATCACGAAACTCCATAGACCGTCAAATTTCGGAGGAGCTGCAAGGGAGTTAACTCCCAGGTGCACGGAGGAGTCCGTCGGCCATTGCATATCGGTAATTCGGGGTTGGCGAGTGCAAGATTTACATGCACGTAGAAATCGCGAGGTGCGATCCCCCGATTTAATCGGAGCCATCTATCATTAGTGGGACAGGTGGCACGAGATTCCCAAGAGTCGGGACTCAGCACTTCGGCGTTCGCAAAGTCGAAAGGAGCACGGGGAAATCGCGAGGGCGCGAGTTGTGACGGGTCCCACGGAGATTGTGTAGAGCACAACACGTGGCATCGTGTGCTCGGAACTCGGAAGTTGGAAAAGCAAGTCTTCGACATCACGAGTGGCGATACCCCGAGGTTGACCGTTGACCATCGGGGATCGGGGTGTCGGTGTTCGATAGCCCGAAGGCAGTGGTGCAAGTCTCATGATATCGCGAGATCCGATCTTCCGATATGCGAAGAGCAGTTCGGAGAAGGAGTATCCTGTGGGAACAAAGGCTCCCGAGGGGAGTTGGAAGAGTATTGACTCTTCGGGTCGTGTGGTTGAAGGTCCTGGTGGGAGCGACCGTCCGCTGAGGGGCAGGTTGCGTCAGAGTGGTATCAGAGCAAGTTGAGTTCTCTTTGTTTAGGTAGAGCAGAGAGGAGATATAATGCCACCCAGGAGAGAGAGGCAGTCACCTGATCGTGAGGACAGGGATGCCCGAAGAAGGGGAAGGCTGGCAGGAAATGTAGAAATGGAGCGTCAGATCCGAGATCTCAGGGCGAGACTCGAAGATATGGAGACCACCCAGAGGCGTGGAGCCGACGCAGGAGAGTTCAGCGATTCCGAAGTGGAAGAGGAAGCTGGACACGCTGAAAAAGAGGTCACAGCAGAAGATGCCTCGACCGAGAGGTTGATCCAGGCCATTTCGAGGATGAGCTCGAAGACAAAGATGGATATTCCCGTCTATGAGGGAAGTTTAAATGCAGAAGAGTTGCTGGATTGGATCCGAGCACTCGACACCTACTTCGATTATGAGGATATCGAAGAGGACAAGAAAGTAGGGCATGCCGTCACGAAGCTGAAGGGACATGCAGCCTTATGGTGGGACGAGCTGCAGGCGGACAGGCGTTCCAAAGGCAAACAGAAAATCAAAAGCTGGGATCGGATGATCTCCAAGATGAAGGCGAAGTTCATTCCGAGGGACTACCAGATCACTCTGTTCAGGCGCATGCAGAACCTGAGACAGAAGTTGATGACGGTGAAGGAGTACACCGAGGAATTTTACAGGCTCAATATTCGAGCTGGTCATCGGGAGAGTGATGACGAAAAGGTGGCGAGATATCTGAATGGTCTCAGGTATGACATTCAGGATGAGCTGAGCATGGTTACCATCTGCACATTTGAGGATGCGTACCAAATGGCTCTGAAAGCCGAAGAAAAGCTGAGTCGCAAGCAGGGACAGCGAGGGCGAGGCAGAAGCCAGCCTAGAGGCAAGGCGGTTGCCCATAAAGAAATTCAGAAGCCCAAGGAGGATTGGAAAAAGCCTCAAGGAAGAGATGAAAGAGGTGGAACCTCACAGCAGAGGCAGCAAAATTTTGAGCCGAGGAGACAGCAACCAGATCAGCAAGGAGATTACGCTGATACCAATACGTTTCCTCGTACCCGAGGTAGAGGAAGAGGGCGTGGAGGAGTTATCACGTGTTTCACTTGTGGAAAAGATGGTCACAAAGCAGTGGACTATCTAGAGAGGAAGATGGACAGAGGAAACGCTCATGTTGCTGAGGCGCAGAGGCGTGATGTTGAAGATGAAGACGTCGGAAGCGGGAAGTCACTAACAGTGCATAAAGTTCTCTTGAAACCCGAGAAAGAGGTGGAGGATACAGCTCAAAGATGTAGACTGTTTCGGACGACTTGCAAGACCCAGGGCTGGAAATGCAAGGTTATAGTGGACAGTGGGAGCACAGATAATCTCGTTTCGACCGAGATGGTGGAGAAACTAGAGCTGAAAATGAACAAGCACCCGAGTCCATACAAAGTGACGTGGCTGCAGAAAGGACACCAGGTATGTGTTACAAAACAATGCTTGGTAAATTTTAAAATGGGTGAATATAGAGATGAAATTCTGTGTGATGTCATTCCCATGGATGTCTGTCATGTATTATTGGGAAGACCATGGAAGTTTGACAGAAATGTTGTTCATGATGGGAGAATGAACACATACACCCTGGAGAAGGATGGGAAAACACACACGTTGCTGCCGATGAAGGATAAGGAAGTGAAACCAGAATTTAGCAGCACGATTCTTCTCATGAGTGGAAAAGAACTTCTCACAGAGCTGGAGAAGGATGAGGATCCACAGTTCTTTGTTGTCAGGAAGCCGAGGGTTGTTCTGACAAGCACAAGAGTGGATGACTTGCCGGAGGAGATTCAGGAACTGCTTGGAGAGTTCGCTGATATCATCGTGGACGAACTACCTCGTTCGTTGCCACCGATGAGGAGTGTGAGTCACCACATTGAACTCATACCCGGAGAAATCTTACCAAATAAGGCAGCATACAGGTTGACGCCTCAGGAGAACGAGGAAGTCAAAAGGCAGGTACAGGATCTGCGGGACAAGGGACTGGGGAGAGAGAGTCTTAGTCCATGTGTTGTTCCGACAGTACTGAGTCCAAAGAAGGATGGAGGCTGGAGGATGTGTACAGACTCCAGAGCGATTAATAAGATCACCATCAAGTACAGGTTTCCATTATCGAGAATGGATGACTTGATGGATTTCCTGAGCGGGGCCAATTACTTCTCCAAGATTGATCTCAAGAGTGGATATCATCAGATCCGGATGAGAGAGGGAGATGAATGGAAGACAGCATTCAAAACAAACGGGGGTTTGTACGAATGGCTGGTCATGCCGTTTGGGTTGACAAATGCACCCAGCACTTTTATGAGGCTGATGAATGAAGTCCTACGGGAATTCATTGGAAAATTTGTGGTGGTATACCTGGATGATATTTTAATTTTCAGCAAGACTAGAGCTGAACACTTGAGGCATTTGGCCATTGTGATGAGAAGGTTACAGCAGGAAAAACTGCTGATTAATTTAAAAAAATGCTCTTTTATGCAGACAGAACTCATATATCTGGGGTTCGTTATTTCGGTGAATGAATTGAAGATGGATCCTGAGAAGGTGAATGTAATCAGGAATTGGCCATCGCCGAGGAATGTTTTTGAGGTAAGGAGCTTTCACGGTTTGGCTAGTTTCTACCGAAAGTTCATTCGGAATTTCAGTGGAATCAGTGCAGCAATGATGGACACTATAAAGAAACGGCATAAGGTTTTCCATTGGACAGCAGAGGTTGAGCGAAGCTTCAATCTGTTGAAGCGAAAGATTACTGAGCAACCAGTGTTGGTGCTGCCGGATTTTCAGAAGACCTTCCAAGTGAAGTGTGATGCCAGTGGGTTTGTTGTTGGAGGGGTTTTGAGTCAGGATGATAAACCTGTGGCATATTACAGCCAGAAGTTGGATGATGCCAAGTTGAAGTACTCCACATACGACAAGGAGTTCTATGCCATCATACAGGCATTGAAAAAGTGGAGGCATTATCTCATACCCAAGGAATTCATTTTGTACAGCGATAATCACGCATTGCAGTTCGTAAGTCAGTAGGAGAAGCTAAACCAGAAGCATGCGAAGTGGGTAGAGTACATGAAAAATTTTACATTCGTGATCAAGCATATTTCGGGGACTGCGAACAAGGTAGATGATGCCTTGAGCAGGAAGTGCTTATTGTTACAGGAATTCAGGGTCAAGACCTTGGGTTTTGAAAATTTAAAGGATATGTATGCAGGTGATGATGATTTCAGTGAAGCATACGAGGCAGCCGAGAACCCAGTTCTCAGGGATAGGAGTCTGTGGATTGACTACCTAATCCAGGATGGATTGCTGTTCAAAGGCAATCAATTGTGCATTCCAGATTGCTCTATGAGAGAGAATTTGGTGAAGGAGAAGCACAGTGGAGGCTTAGTAGGTCATTTCGGGCATGACAAAACATTCACCAAGTTGAGTGAATCATATTATTGGCCAGGTATGCGGGCAGATGTTAAACAGTTTGTTGACAGGTGCCGGATATGTCAACATGCGAAAGGCCGGAAGCAGAACACAGGGTTCTATCAGCCGTTGCCTATACCTGAAAGGCCATGGGAAGCCATTAGCATGGACTTTGTGTCGGGTTTACCGAGAACACAGCGAGGAGTTGATTCCATCTTTGTCGTGGTGGACAGGTTCTCGAAGATGGCGCATTTCATTCCGTGTCATAAGACGAGCGATGCAACCCACATCGCAAATTTATTTTTCAAAGAGATCGTGCGATTGCATGGATTACCGAGGAGCATCGTCTCGGATCGAGACACGAAGTTCATAGGTCATTTTTGGAGGACGCTATGGAAGAAGCTGAGGACTGACTTGGCATTCAGTTCTGCTCACCATCCGCAGACTGATGGATAGACCGAAGTAGTCAACAGAAGCTTGGGGGACCTGTTGAGAAGCCTGGTGATGGAGCATCACAGCAGTTGGGATCAGATCTTACCACAGGCAGAATTTGCGTACAACGATTCGGTGAATCGGAGTACAGGTAAGAGTCCATTCCAAATTTTGTATGGAACACAGCCATGAGGAGTATCTGAGCTCAGGGGGCTAGAACAGGCGGAGACTAGCAGCGTGAGGGCTGAAGAGTTCGCTGAAGCTATGCAAGAACTTCACACGGAGGTGAAGCAGCGACTGCAGAAATCGAATCAGCAGTACAAGCGCAGAGCCGACCAGAAGAAAAGGCAGCTTCAGTTTGAAGTTGGAGACATGGTTCTAGCGCACTTGAGGAAAGAGAGGTTCCCAAGGGGAACATATAACAAGCTCAAGATGAAGAAAATTGGACCGTGCCGAATCCTGAGGAAATTTGGCGAGAATGCATATGAGCTTGAGTTGCCGGAGGGCATCGGGATATCTCCAATTTTCAACATTTCATATTTATACCCCTACAGAGCTGAAGACGCAGACACTGGAACCAAGGAACCAGTGGTCCAGTGGCAGAAGCAGTTGCCAGTTGCACAGAAGCCTGAAATAGAGTGCATATTGGACAAGAGAATAGGCAGGAAGACCAGGAGAAAGCAATATTTTGAGTACCTGGTGAAGTGGAAAGACCACCCAGTGGAGGATGCCAGCTGGGAACCAGAGGTCGTGATACAGAACCATGGGCAGATTGTACAGGAGCTCATGGACAGGAGCCCATGAAACTTTTTGAGCCGAGGAGTATGATGCAGGAGCATCCACGCGAGCATCTACATTCACCAAGCGAGCCAGCGTGCGGAACAAAGAATAGTTGGACACCGACAACATTCAAATTTTGAAAACATTGTAAATATGGTTGTGCCAAACATAAATACATGATGTGATAAAGCACACTTGTGCATTGTAACGGACCTTGAGCGGATAAGCTCTCGTCCTTAGTAGCTGAGGCATTTATGTAGATTTAATGCAAGTAGATAAACTAATTAACTGTAGATTAGACAGTTTAGCTTTCGAGAGGGAAAACGGAATATAGGCACCCTCCATTGTATTGTTGAGGATAATTATTCAGCATTAGCCTGGGAGAGCAAGAGGAGAGCAAAGCAGAAAGCTGGGGAAGAAACTCCATGTACAGATATTGAATTAATAGGAAAGCTTTGATTCAATTCCATGGATGTGTTTGATCTCTGTGTGTTGTTGATATTATGCCTTTGCATGTTTGCTTCCTTTTATGCTTATCTTTTATATGTTGTGTATGTGATTGCATATCAGGTTCGAAACCTGAGAGAATGAGAGAATGGGTTTCAATTGTTTCTCTGCTTACGCCAGGAGATTCCTGCATCGAGTGCAGTTGAATTCCTCTGCATAGAGTGCATTGAGGAGGCTAAGCAGTTGAAATTTTGTCCTCTTTTGCCCAGAGTCGTCTTGGAGTGTTTGAACCGTGCAAGTGAGTGCAGGTCGGACTGGAATCTCAGTAGCAAGTCTGAGAAAAGAAAAAAACCGGGTTGCTGTGATTGTGGAAGACAGAATCTGGAAGACTTCAACACTTTGAAAGTGGTTGAAGGAAGAGCACAGGTATCGTGCTCAAAGTCTCTAAAGGAGCCAGAGAGAATTCATCTCAGGAGAGATAGTTCCGCGTTCATGCTATCGGAACAGGCCTGAGAGAGATTCGAACCAAGGAAAAGCTGGTGCAGCGGAGAACTTTTCAACAGGAAGAGAATCGATGACTTGAATCGTCGTGGAGAATCACGAAACTCCATAGACCGTCAAATTTCGGAGGAGCTGCAAGGGATTTAACTCGCAGGCGCACGGAGGAGTCCGTCAGCCATTGCATATCGGTAATTCGGGGTTGGCGAGTGCAAGAGTTACATGCACGTAGAAATCGCGAGGTATGATCCCCCGATTTAATCGGAGCCGTCTATCGTTGGTGGGACAGGTGGCACGAGATTCCCAAGAGTCGGGACTCGGCACTTCGGCGTTCGCAAAGTCGAAAGGAGCACGGGGAAATCGCGAGGGTGCGAGTTGCGATGGGTCACACGGAGATTGTGTGGAGCACAACACGTGGCATCGTGTGCTCGGAACTCGGAAGTTGGAAAAGCAGGTCTTCGACATCACGAGTGGCGATACCCCGAGGTTGACCGTTGACCATCGGGGATCGGGGTGTCGGTGTTCGATAGCCCGAAGGCAGTGGTGCAAGTCTCGTGATATCGCGAGATCCGATCTTCCGATACGCGAAGAGCAGTTCGGAGAAGGAGTATCCTGTGGGAACAAAGGCTCCCGAGGGGAGTTGGAAGAGTATTGACTCTTCGGTCCGTGTGGTTGAAGGTCCTGGTGGGAGCGACCGTCTGCTGAGGGGCAGGTTGCGTCAAAATATCTTTGAAGAACAGGAAAATGACGAACTAAAACAAGAAGAAGAGGAAGAAGAAGAACAAGAAAAGTAGCCAAAAGAAGAACAAGAGGAAAACAACCAAAAAGATTTGTAAACACATTCTAGAACACCTAATCATCGATTTCATAAGAATAATCCACCAAAACAAATCATTGGAGACAGAAGTTCCAAATTAGAAACTAGAAAAAGAAGGCAAACACATACACCTGAACAAGGAAATTTTTCATTACTGTCCACAATTGAACCGAGTAACTTTGTGGAAGAAAAAAATGATGAACATTGGATTGAGGCCATGGAAGAAGAAATAAATCAAATAGAAAAGAATGAGACATGGGAACTAGTTCCAAGACCAAAGGAAAAAAATGTGATTGGGACAAAATGGGTCTTTAGAAACAATCTAAAAAAATATGGACAGGTAACCATCAAAAAATCAAGACTAGTGTGCAAAGGATACGCTCAAGTTGAAGGAATAGATTTTGAAGAATTATGTGCTCTCATGGCCATAATGGAAGCAATCAAAATGTCTTTGTCTTATGCATTCTCCAAAAGGATAAAAGTGTATCAAATGGATATAAAATAATCTTTTCTAAATGGAGAATTAGAATAACATGTCTACATAGAACAACTAGAAGGGTTTCTACTATTAGAAAAGGAAGACTATGTTTGCAGATTGAAGAAAGATCTGTTTGGACTTAATCAAGCTTTGAGAGCTTGGTACTCATTATTGGACAGGTACTTGCAACAAAAATGATTCATAAGGGGAAATGCAGATAGTAACCTCTACATAAAAGTGGATCAAGGTAGTATGATTATTATTGAAGTGTATGTTGATGACATCATCTTTGGAAGTGATGATGACAGATTGATTCAAAATTTTTCCAAGGATATGCATAATGAATTTGAAATGTCCCTAGTTGGGTAGTTGACTTTCTTCTTGGGACTCTAGATATCTTAGCTAGATGAAGGAATTTCCATTTCCCAAACCAAGTACATCAAATAAATGTTAAAGAAGTTCAAAATGGAAGACTATAAACTTGTGAGTACTCCTATGGTTACCGGTTTCAAGTTCATAAAACATGATGAAACTAAATAAGTGGATCAAAGAATATACAGTTCAATGATTGGTAGTCTACTCTATGTGACAACGTCAATACTAGATGTAATGCAAGCAGTTGGACAAGTCACAATATTTCAAGCGACACAAAAGGAAACCCATGTTCTAGCAATGAAAAGGATCTTCACATATCTTAAAGAAAAAACATATTTTGGACTATGGTATCTAAAACGAAATGAGTTAACTATGGTATCCTACATGGATGTAGAATGGGAAAGAATTATTAATCACTGAAGAAGTACAAGTGGAGTATCTTTCTACTTAGGTGACTTCTTAGTGTCCTGGTTGAGCTAGAGGCAACCTTCAATATCATTATCCACAACAGAACCAAAATATATCGTGGTAGTGAGTTTTCCCGTCTGATAACCCAGCCAAAAAATTGAAGTCAGATAAGATAATTTTTGGGGACATAATTACTATAAATATAGGATATAATTTTTCATTTTTATGATAACCAATAAAGATAGCAAGTATGAGGTGTGCTCAAGGTGTTGGGGTGTCTATCATGTGTGTAAGAGAATTCTAAGGTATTCTCTTAAGGTCTTTCTTATCGTCAAGGTATGTTATAAGGTTGTGATGTTGTTATATGCTTTGCTATGAAGTTGTGATGTTGACGTGAGGTTGTGATGCTACCATATGATCTGCTATGAATTTGTGATGTTGTCATGATTTTGATGTGAATGGATATTACCGTCAGTGGATGTCGTTTTCATTGATTACATTCTAGGAATGATGTTCTGAGGCTTGTTAGGGTTTGAAGGATTGTCTACAGAATGAAGCATGCAGGTTGGTGCTTGTGCTTCAGGGAGTGATATCTTCCTTCCAGTTGGATCTGGTAAATCCAGAGGATTGGTTCCTCCTTCTAGTCAACATTGGTAAATCAGGGATTTGGAGCTTCCTTCAGGTTGGTTCCTGTAAATCAAGGGGTTGGTGCCTCCTTCCAGTTGGTGCTGGAGAATATTATAAGTTGGTTCTTCCTACAAATGCAATATTAACATGAAATAAGAAAATAATTTTGTGGTTTTATCCCTTTTTGGTTTCCACGTAAAAATCATTTTGTTCTGTGTATGGATGCTTTTCTGTTGATGAATGGAATTGTTAATGGATAATGTTTACACGATGTGCTTAAAGTTAAAAATGGTAAAACGTGTTCAATATTTATTCACCCCCCTCTCGGTATTGATGAATATTATAACAAGATATGTTATATCTTCCTAGTGGTATCCCATATCTGGTAGATCTACCCATTGATATCTCATATCTACTATATCTTCCAGATGGTACCTCAAATCTACTAGATTTTTCCGTTAGTACCGAATATCTGTTAGATATGCTTGCTGCACTTTCCTCATTTGAAATTGAACTCTATATGAAATTCCTTCTTCACCTTTGCTGAGATCCCCTTGAATTACATTCCTTCGTGACTAAAACAATTGAGAATAATTCATTATTTTCTCTTGTCCTTGATCCCCTTAAATCATAGTCCTTCATGACTCAAGAACTTGAGAAAATTCCCTTCCTTGCTCTTCATGTGGAATGTATTTATCCTTCACCTAGCCTTTCTTTTATAATATGGATTTATGACCAAATCAAACTTAACTCTAATCTCCAAAGTGATTAATGGTTGAGATTAGATCTCATCTCACTTGAGATCAATGAATAAGATTCATTTAATTCACTAATTCTAATAACCTTAACATTTCATTTACTTAAACTCACTTTAATTATAAAAGAACTTTACTTTAATAATTACTTTAATTAAATTAAATTACTAAGGTTGAAGGCTTTATATGACTTCCAAACATTTAGAAACTTAGACTTGTGCGTAAGTACTTGTTCAATGCTACAAACTTCAACACTCCCTCTTAGAAATTAAGGTACTTCTGGAAGAGCCACCTGGAACTAAATTTCCCTCTAGTCCTGGCACAATGTCCCACACATCATCCTACACCATGGAATTCCACCCACCATGTTGGTCTACTTCTTCCTTAACACTAAAAGAATCAAAATCAATGATGTTACTCATTAGCACCATGAAGTTTGGAAAATCATTCGGAGGTGTTATCTCTATGAATATGATTTTAGGAGCCGCATTGTGCTTCTGAGCATCCCTAAATGTCTACATGAACCATCTAGGTCTCCTAATAAAACTAGAAGGGGATAAATCCTCCTCCCCACCTAAAGGTTGACTCCCCACACTGGAAGTCTTTGAACATTGTTCTCCCTTTAGAGCCTCCTGCTACTCGTCCTCTACCATTGACCTTTGTCCACACACACATGAATGTATAAGATCCAAAATCCCTCTAGACCTACTCTCACTACTTGGAAAACAAGCCTTGACATTCTTGCCAAAAGCACACGCTTTGCACATGCCCTGCTCCTCAACACTAAAATATGGAAGACCAATGACAATCTCACTTACAATTGGCAATACCCTATAGAGTAGGTGTCCCATCCTCTTGTTCCGTAACTCACACAGGTTGTTTTCACTATTATGTACCAAGGCCTAAACAAGCTTTCCCTAAAACTTGTATACATTTCCCTCTCTAACCCCAGTGCTCAATACAATGTCAGGGATAGCTTCCTATGAACGTATGATTACTTTCCCTTCCTTGAACACGATGGAAAAATCCATGTCCTCTATAACCAAGACTAAGAGAAAATTATTCTTTAGTTCGGGTATATATAACACATCTCGGTATTCCAATGAACCTCCTCACTTAAGATGGAACAAGATTGTTCCCTCTCCCTTCACTGCATACTTGGAATCATCACCAAGCTCCACACGGATCCATGATTCCTTCTCTATCAGAGTGTTGAATATTTCTCATGCTTCTATCATATTTTCTTCTGACTAAAAAAAAAAATACATCCAACACCTGCAATCCAGTACCTCTACCTTGGTCATACAACCCTATATCGGTGACCTGTATGAATTGTACGCGTATTGCATGACCTGTAAAACATATATGTACGGACCCTAGACCACATGTTTGATGCATATGTATGCTCTTAGATGCACCTGTTCAATGCATATGTATGTGCCATGAGATATATTCTCTATGCATATGAAATTGCTTCGTAGCTCTATATGTCATATTCCTACAGCTTTTGCAACTCATATTTGTTTCTCATATATGCTTAGATCTATCCTTGTCATAATATTTGTTTGTTTCTTGCCACTTTCTTCTATTCTCCTTTGGACTAAGCTAATATATAGATGAAAGTCCTTCTTCACCCTTGTTGGTATCTCCTCAAGAAAAATTCATTATTTTCTCTCTCTATGAGTCATTAACTCCAAATAGATGTGTTATCCCTTGAGTTGATCTCTAGATGGAAGACCTTCTTCACCCTTGTTGAGATCATATTGAGTCATAGTCCTTCACGTTTCAAGTTCTCAAGGTAACTTGAGAAAAATTCCTTCTTTGTTCTCTCTTGAGTCGTGTTTGAAATTTGTTTCCCTCTCATAGTGCAAGCTCTGATACCATGTTGCAAAATCTAAATTCCCAATACCTAGCTAAATTACTACCTTGTGTTTTTCCTTGTTAATAATCAAAATACAACACACATGATACAATATATTGGATAGAAATAAATAAAATAATGAAATAAATATAGAAACCAAAATTCACACATGCACATAGAATTATACCCTTCAAATAAGCTTTTCATTAATAACGACTCCAAGCTTACAAGGGCTCCCTTACTAGGAAGATTGATCCAGATTATTTTTGGCACAAAATGAGAGTGGAGATATAACACATAAAAATGAAGAGATATTGAAAGAGAAAAAGTAATATAAAAAATATATATTGGAAATATAACAAGAGGCACAGAGATAGAGTAATACACAATTTATATTAATGAGTGAAAATGTACAAAGACTATAAAAATACAGAGTGAAAGACTCGTTAGAGTGGTGGTAGCTTATCTTTGAGAAGAGATGTGACGGATACTCACATTCGCAAGAAGATGACTGTTATAATGAGGCTCCAAGTCCTTTTTAACATAAATAAAATCCAAAACCCTAACCCCGGAAGATGAAAAGCCAACAGTTCTGTGGACCCTTTTTTGGGTAGTTTGGTGTATCAACTTCCCAGGGGCGTAACTTTGGCATACGATCTTCGTTTGGGGCACACGATAGCTCATTGGAAAGGTATATCCAAGGAATACACATGTTGATGTAAGAATCTAACTATGTCAATGTTTTTATTATGGAGAGCCCTAAAACCATTGTTTAGAGCCTCAAAACAGCCCTGGAAGCTCGGGACCCAAAAAACTAGAAACCAAAATGCCAAGGTGGAAGACTATTTTTCGAGCCAATGGAATAGGTGGGTGGAAACCAATATCCACCAAGATAAAAAAATGTCCCATTGAGGAAAAATACAAATTACAACAAACCTGGCAACTCCGAGCTTGAAGAAAATCGTTGCCCGATCCTCCAAGATATGCTTGTTGGACACTCATATTTCCACTAGATCGACCTATTGGTCCTTAGATATTTAAGATCTTTCTGTTGGTACCTAATATATGTTATTATACATATTGATATCTCATATATACACTATATCTATCCAATGGTACCTCATATATTCTACATCTGTTGATGGTACCTTAGATATGATATAAATATCCTTTGGTACCTTATATATACACTATATAAATTTTTTGGTACCTCAAATATGCTAGATCTACCCATTGGTGCCTCAGATTTGCACTAGATTTATCCACCGACACCTTAGCTCTGCACTGGATCCATCTATTGTTACCTCAAATCTGCTAGATCTGCTTGTTGCACTACCTTCACTTTCCTCCTCTGAACTTGATCTTTAGATGAAAGTCCTTCTTCACCTTTTTTGAGATCCCCTTGAATCACAGTCCTTCATGACTCCAGCACTTGAGAATTTTTTTTTTTTTTTTCTCTTGTCCTAGATCCCCTTGATTTAGAGTCCTTCATGACTTAAGCACTTGAGAAAAAATCTTTTTTTTTTCTCTTCAAGTGGGATGTATTTCTCCTTCACCTAGCCTTTCTTTTATAATTTTGAATTATGACCAAATCAAACATAACCCTAATCTCCAAACAAATTAACGGTTGATATTAGATCTCAATTCACTTGAGATAAACGACTAAGATTTATTTAATTCATGGATGCTAATAACCTTAGCATTTCATTAAATTAAACTCACTTTAATTATAAAAACACTTTATTTTAATAATTCATTTAATTAAATTAAGTTACTAAGGTTGAAGGCTTTAGATGACTTCCACATGTCTAGACACTTAGACCTGTGCGAAAGTACATGTTCGATGCTACAAACTTCAACAGTCCTTGTTAGCAAGGAAAATATAAATTCATGAAGAAATCCAATATAGTATGAGTTGGCAAAAGACAAAATCTTGCATGGTAGTTGTGCATGGCTCACATGTGCATGACATGAATTCCATGTAGTCTAGTTAACTCCTCCTCAATAATATATAAGTAAGAGATCCAAATTTAAGGAAAGGAACACTATTGCAAGCATCCTTATGATATCATATTTTAGTGAGAATTATTGGTTGTGAGTATTACCATTATTGAGAGTTTGGATATCAAAGTCATAATGTGATAAAATATTAGGTGAGATTATATCATACATTCAAATGGTTATTCATTGAGATAGAGTACACGGATCATGCTAGTTGGCAAAGGTGGACTTGTGGTGAAGGAGGAGGACTTTGGGTATTGGAGCAAGGAGTATAGAAGTGAATCTCAAGGTAACATTCTTGTTGTAATTTTATTTAAATTAATATAGATCTATCTTCTTCTCACCCCCAAAACCTCTTTAGTTTATTGATCTTTTTTTGTTGTTTTAATTTGCTTGAGTAAATAGATCAAGACTTTCTTTTTGTAAGCTATCTTATTTATTTGATGAAAAGTGAGGAAGGTGTTTTTTGTTGGTTGATTGTGTAGGTTCTTTAGTGAAGTATTGAAGCTGGACTGAGATCAAGTGGAATTTGCAAGATACTAAGGACAACCATCCAAAATTAGGTTATTTTCTTCCTTCCTTCTCATTTAATTTTAACATGCATGTTAGTATTATGAAATATAGATACCTTATCTATCTCCATATCTATCAATGAGCCTCACACACACACTAAGGGTTTTCTTTCATAGTCTATTGGTATATTTTCCGAAAAACAATGACCCAGCCTGTGAGGTTGGATCTACCAAATTTGTTGAGATCCACTTTAGGGAGTTTGTGCCACAATTGAGTCATAGGTTCACGAATGATTGGGGTGGAGTGAGGCCCCATGGAACTAGATGATTAAAATCTTTCCTTTTGAGATGAATAGTCTTTCCATTGATAACTCACGGATTGAGTTTGCAATGCCATGAATTTGGATAGTTGGTATGTGAATCACTTCAATTTGGGGAGATTTTCATTGATGGCATCGATATTTTGTTGGGTTGAGGAGTGGTTGTAGTCTATTTTGTGTTGCAACTCATCACATTGATTTTCCAAAGAGAAGACTCTGGCAACTAGCTTTGTGCTTTGGGTATTCATAGAGATGTGGTTCCAAAAGAAAAAGGTTACTGGATAGTGGTACCAAGGTGATCAAAATTGCATTTTGAGTCTATTGAGATAGTTTTCTAGTAGTGGGGCAAGTGGTTCCACAAAAATACTTACTAGAGAGTGGTACCAAAATGATCATCTCGACACAAAACAAAGTGACCAACTTAGCGAGAATTCTCCAGAGTTCTCATTTTTTTAGAGGTCGTATTTTTACCCCTGTTTCAAAAAGTGGTGCTATCAATAACACTCCTTTTTTTGGAGGTGGTTAACATTGCGACTTGTTTAAAATCGCAGCTTTGACATTGCAGACAAAACCCTCAAATTGATCCTCAAATTGAAAAGTGATGCTACCAGTAGCACTACTTTTTTTTTTAGTTAAAACTATGGCCTAATTGAAACTATGGCCTTGATTATTGGCACCACCACAAATAAAAATATGAAAATTGACTCCTAAATCTAAAAGTGTGATTACTTGATAATTTATTTATTAATCAATTTTTATTTTTTAAATAATTTACATTAATAAAATAATTAAATTGGAAAAAAAAACGCGTGTAAACAAAAACAAGGGAAAACAAATAATTTTATTTTAGAAATAAGGAAAAGAAACAATTTTTGTTGAAAAAAATGTAAATCACAAAATTTTAATCAAAAAATTCAAAAAAAGAATTAAAAAAGAGTAAAATCTTTAAAAAATATTAAAAAATAACCCTTAAAGCACTAAATTAAAAACACAAAAATTGAAAACAAAAAGGGTGAAAACACAAATTGTTTTATAAAAAATTTAAAAAACAACATAAAATTAAAAATAAACCAAAAAGGGTCCCCGAGGTGTAGGACAGTCGGTGATGGAGTGTGTTGTTAAGCCACTCTGTGATGTTAAAGTCACCGGTTCGAAACCTGTGGGGACAAAAAATCCAACCATGTTAAGGGTTGGTGTGGCTCAGGCCGGGTGCGATCCCCGGGTGATTTTGACGGCTTAGAT
>ML803713.1:231811-263044 GCA_009831015.1 Picea engelmannii
TGTGAGTTAGAGAAAGAAGAAGCACAAGTTGTAAGAAAGCTAAAAGGAGGATCTGGAAACTTCAAAGAAAGGGAAGATAGTGATGATAAAGAAGAATCTCTCTCCATAAACATGGAAACAAAATTTTCTAATGAAGAATATGAATATTTAGAAGAAAAATACATTAATGGGGAAGTGAATCTTGAAGCTTAAATCCTTAGTGCCTTAGAATAAATAGACAGACTCAGGGAAGAGAATATAAAGTAGAAGAAGCAATTGCAGAAACATGAAAAGAAGGATCATGATTTTTAAGAAATATAAAAGACAATTATTATCCTAAAGACTCAACTAGAAGAGGTAAACAGGATAGATGAAGTGGTGATAAGCTAGCTGAAAGAAAAGGAAGAAAATTGTGAGAAGATAGAAGCTGAAATAGTTTCCTTAAGCAAGGAGCTAGAGAAACAAATTGATCAATTGAATAGAATCTTGAATTTTGGAAAGAGTACTAAAATATTATATAATATTCTCAGTTTCAAAAGGTCACCATTCATCAAGATAGGTCTCAAATACAAAACTAAACAAAATACCGCCAAGGGAGATGCAATCATTAAAGTCACAAAGCCATTAGAAAAGGAAAATAAAGAAAATACTAAAAGTTATGCTAATATTCTCAAAGGCTCCACCAACAATGAAAGTAGTAGTAGGAAAGAAATTGATGACCAATAGAAACTTGATTCTTCTCAAAATAACTTGAACAAGAATGAGTTCAGAAGATTTGTTCCACCATGAAGACCTTTCACAAATCGATACCTCTTTCTTGGCTATTGTTTTTCTTGCAATAATTTTGGTCATAAAGAAAAATATTGGAGATATTATGAAATAAATGATCATGTGAGAGATAGAAATAGAGGCTCTTACAAAACCTCAAAGGATGATTATGTGATCAACAAAACTAGAAGCTCTCATGGGTTTGCAAACAGAAACTACAATTCATTTTCTCCTCTATGTGATATTGAATGATATATGTGAAATAACTATGGGCACACAACATGTGACTATAGAAGAAACATGATAAAGTCTCCTAAACAAAACAAGGAAGAATATATTCTAGAGAAGAATACACTAGAGTGTGGAAAGGGAAGAAAGAAGAACCAAAGAAGGAATAATGTGTACTTGCACTTTATGCTCAAAATGAAGGGAACCAATGGCACATTGATAGTATATGTTCAAAACACATGACATGGGACCAAACCAAGTTTCTTACCTTGAAGGAAGAAAAAGGAGGTAGTGTTACTTTTGGAGATAAGTCTTCTATAAGGATAGTTGGAAAATGTATTGTTAGTATTGATAATGGAAAAATTAAGACACAAAATGTATTGTGTGTTGAACGGTTAAAGAATAATATTCTAAGTGTCATCCAAATGTGTTATCAAGGTTACAGTCTCCCATTTCATTCTAAAGGGTGTGATGTAAGGAAAGTAGCTTCAAGAAGATTGGTGGAAAATGCAATTAGAAAATCAAGTGATGTATACATACTTGATAAAGTCAAAGGATTTTGTTTTATATGGGAGTGATATCTCCCTCATTTGGTCAATGAAGGGAAGCACAAACTTAGGGAGAGAAGCCATTTTCCATTAATTTCAAAGGGGTATAAGTTGCAAACATAAGAAGAATTGTAGACACAATGAGAGTTACAGACAGGGGGAGTATTACAAAATTGACTAAGGGTTGTCATCAATGAAAAAGGGGGATATTATTGGAAATATTGTTGTCATTGATGTCAAATATAGGGGGATCCCACAATATGTCCAAGATAAATATTACAAGCCTACATATGTCCAAGATAAATATTGTAAGATGGATATTACTGAAAGTATTATTTTTGGTCATTTTGGGTACCCTATCTTTGAGGGAATTTTTAACCTACATACATAACTCAAATGGGAGCACAAGTTATATTTTTGTAAATATTATTATGATATATTTCCAACAACGTATGGAATTTCCTCTAACTCCATAGGAATGAGGAGATACGATTTTTTCCATCCAAAAACCAAGCCAAAACATTAAGGTCAGCTCAACTAATTTTGGGGGACATAATTACTATAAATACATGATAGAATTTTTCATTTTTCATGCAACCAATGAAGAGATCAAGTCTGAGGTGCGCTAAATGTGTTTGGTGTTACTTCTGGTGTGCAAAAGAATTCTAAGGGATTCTCCTAAGGTCTCTCATATTCTCAAGGTATGTTATGAGGTTGTGATGTTGTCTTCTGCATTGTTATGAATTTGTGATGTTGTCGTCTGCACTACTATGAGGTTGTGATGATGCCATCTGCACTGCTATGAGATTGTGATGTTGTCATATGCATTGTTGTGATGTTGTGATGTTTCCATGAGTGGATATTGTTGTTAGTATATGTTTTCATCAATGATTACATTACGGGAATGATGCTATGAATATTTCTAGGCTTTGAAGGATTGTCTATGGAATGAAGCATGTAGGTGAAGTCAAAAGTATTCTATGTATGAAGATATTGGATTGATGATATCTTATTGATTTGGTGCTTAGTTGAGGAGATTGGTGTCTCCAATAGGTTGGTGTCTACATCTTGCTGAGTTGGTGCTCAGCTAAGGAGATTGGTGTCTCTAGTAGGTTGGTTCCTACAATATTTGTAACAGTAGGTTGGTGCCTACAAACATTTATAAAAGATATGTTTTTGTGGTTCTCTCTAGCAATGGTTTCCACGTTAAACTACGTACATTGTGATTTGAGTTTATATGTGATTATTGTTTCTCAATTAATGATTGATTGATGAATGGTTAAATAAAGTAAGCTAGTCAATTGTAGTAGTCGATTAGGAGAGTCATTCAGATAGAAAGTTAGATTCGACCGACCAGAAAATTACAGAATGTAACCAACTTGTAACAGAATATCGTACATATATATACATGCCTATGTAATGGAATGTAAGAGATTGTTTGAACTACAATAAAAAGATTTGATGGTTCTCTCACCTCTTGTGTATGTTTGTCTATATGACTATGTGTTATTATATATGATTTTATAGTATGTGTTTCTCCATGTAAGGATCTACTAGTAACTATCTCATACTTTCTCTCAAACTACAACATTGGTTCCCTTGCCAGTAGTTCTGAAATTGGGCATGCATAACAAAGGAAAATAGATGTTAACTTTTGAAGATATGTGCGAATTGTGGGGTTGTAAAATTACAAACTATATTAGAAACTACACAATAAGAAATCGAATGACGCTAGAAGAATCCCACACTCAGTTCTTCTCAAATATGCATGAACTATTTATGGAAGATATTCTAGAGGCACTTTACGAATATCTCAGCCATTCTAATGCGTAGACTAAATCCTATTGAACAATCAATGCATAAAATCATAAACAGAGAAAAATCAAACATGAATGAGTGGTTCAAGAGGATCATGCAAGACTACATTGAAGAAAAAGCAATCGAATATAGAGAGGCAGTCCAAATCATCAAGAATAAATTTTATACAGAACTTCACGACGTGTTTATTTGCATTGTTTTGTCATTACTTCACAAATTTATCCTAAACAAAAGAGTAGGTGACATTATTGAGTACTGACCTCTCTTGAAAAATCCTCCTCCAAACTCTAATTAGAAAAAGAAACAAGATGAGTGGGAGTATTTATTGGAATCTAACTGCAAAGATACCAGAGAAGCGTGGGAATAATTCTTGAAGAAAAGATCATAAGAGAAATTACAAACATCATCGACCATGAGTAAGTCAGGATGATGTCGGGGGGTTGGATGATCCATGAGATGTTATAGAGTTGAAGTTGAAGTTGAATCACATCCAAGTCTAAAATTTTATAATTTGGGAGGAATATAATTGTCTCAGGTGTGAAGTATGAATGTCAAAGACAGACCCACAAACCTTCAATGGACATACGAAAATTAGAGTGGGAAAAAAGACAAAAGAAGTGAGAAGATTTGTGAAATGAGATGGATCCCATAAAAAATCATATAAAACCTATATAGGAATGGTAGATCATTGGAGTATCCCTTGAGAGTGCGCCAATGGTTCCTGGGAGGAGGAGAAGATTGTAATTAATTATGGTAGTCAGTGGCTCCCAACAATCAAATGACCAAGTCGATATGGATATCAATGATTCAGGACCCACGGTTCGACTTTCTCCTACAAGAAGTCTTAGCCCGCATATTACAGAGTTCCTCCGCCAAAGACTTCATGTGGACACACAATCACCAAGGGTATGGTGTCAAATTGACAATGTTATTAAGATAAGAGACATGGAGGTCATTGAAGCACAATAAAATTGACTGGAAGATATATTACTTCATGTAATATACCTCATGGACTCCACCCCCATACCGAATTTATTAATGGAATATTTGAATTCATTAGAAAACGATAACAAATCGACGTGACCCTACAGAGGATGATTCATTGAGTATATAGACGAATATTGTTATGCAGATGTACCAAATTCAAGAAAAGAACAAAAGCAGATGGAAATTAAACATATCCCTCCTAAAGACCAACGACAGATTATATCGATCGAGTTGAATATTTTGACTTCGACTCAAAAAAAATAGTTCGACTTCCTAGTCAACTTTGACAGAAATCCTCACAATAATCTCAGCTAGAACAAAATCTAAGAAAGAGACAATGGGACTCAATCACATCCCAATCTACGAGGGAGATGGGGATCCCAAATGATAATGTTTCATTTTGGAAAAGAAATTGGGATGTGACCGACATAACAGATGAAGATAAACAAATGGCACAATTTGGTGTTGCGCTTCAAGCTCGATCCCTTACCTAATTTATGAATTACAAAAATAATCAACAATGTGCGAAGGCAGGCATAAAGAAAAATTTCCTCATATTTTTTAAGACATGAGACATCAATCACCCGACGGCTCAAAAATTGAAAGAAATCAAGCAAAACCTGGGTGAAATTGTCTATGAATACGAAAAAAGTTTAAAAGAGTTTTTTATCCAAATTCCCTATGCAATCAGTGAGAAACTATTTGTACAATGGTACGTAGCAGGCCTATTGCAAAATATTATAGTACCACTTTGTATGTTCGATCTCTTGACATGTGAAGAAATCTTGAAAAAAACACAACAAATAGAAATGGATGATGAAGGAACTTAGACTTCATTAGTTATCAAAAAATGATTAGAAGAAAAACTTGTGGAATTACAACAATAAATTAAGAACATCTCGATCTCCTGCAATGAACTATGGTGTACAATTTGTTCCACCGAAGGCCACACAAAATATTACTGCAAATTCAACGATGCCCTAGACCATGTAGTCTGTCGAATTCAAATTGAAACATTATGTGATATATGCAAAAGAGTAACAAATCATGCTACGAGAGACTTCCCACAAAATCTGAGAAATTTTTGTCCAAAGTGGTGTCACATATGTGATATGTAATGAGAATAACCACTCAACCCAAGAATTTTGACTGAATGGAAAAAACCGAACAAACATTCACTCAATGTATCACACATAGATAGTCAACCAGAATGTTGACCAAGGAGGAAAAACATACATAGGTCGAGGTCGAGGAGGCTACCAAGTCCATGGATGAGGAGGATGAGGCAACTTCGGTAGAGGATGAGGTTGAGGATGATATTATTGCTTCAACTATTAGAAGGATGGCCACATTAGTCTAGATTTCCCAATCAAAGACAAAACTAGTCTCAATTTTTGTAACATTTGTGGAGTGGGAGACCATTCACTCGAAGACTTCCCAATAGTACTCAAAAAATTAATGAACAAAATAAATGTAAATCTCTTACATTGATGAGATTTATGTGGTGAGGATTGTTTTCATAAGTTTTTGGAAAAACCATAATATTGTCAGTGGATTGTCGATGTTTTAGTTCCATATCAGGATCCATCTCCAGGACAAGAAACCTTGGTTTTAAAAATGATGAGAAGAGATTGTTATAAATATTTTAGGGGAAGGGAAATCTACGGGTCAACTAGAACCTTAGAGAAAATTTATTTAAAAACTTTAATTAAGTTTTAGGGTTTTATTTTTATTAAATTTTTTTTATCTAAAGTTATTATAAAATTCTTCATTTTTTAATTTGTTGTTTTAATTTAAGTAATGGTAATTTTTTTTTAATTTCTAGTGATGAAAGGTGTTTTAATAAGTTTTTTGTTCATAATTTTAAGTCTAAGAGATTAAGTTTTAATGAATATAGGTTAGTGTTTTTTTAAGCATTTTAGTTAATATTAAGTTTTTAATCTAGATAATAGTATATTAGGTATTTTAATTAGTGTTTTCAACATGACATTTTGAATTCAAAGAGCCTCCACATAGTAACACACTCGGGAGCTGACGAGGACATTTTTCTAGAACCACCAAATCAATAAAAGGGTGGTCAAACTACATATCCCGACCCATAGTATGAATAAAAACTAATGAGGTAAGTAATGAAAATATTTAGAAGCATCGACCAAGACAAAACCAACAAGGGAAGACATGGAAACATCTCAGAAACTGTGCTAGATGAATTTCTCCAACTATTGAAAGAGAAACAATCGATCATTTGATTGATTGACATATTGAGCATATTGAGAGAATATAAATAAGAACAAAGACCAATCAAAAGTCTATGCCAGTTATCACAAGAAGCACAAACAAACGACTTTGACCCTCAAGTTAACCTTGAAATAGATGAAAATTTGATCAAACAAGTTGTAGTCGACTTCAGGTCCCAAGTAAATATTCTTCCTAGAGAAACATGGATTCGACTTGGGAAACCACCTCTGCAACCTACAATGAATTTTCTGAAGTTAGCAAATTAGAGGTTTATTAAACCAATTGATACACTTAAAAGTGTAATAACATCCATAATGGGAATCCCGACGAGAGTCAATTTTGAAATAATCAACCCGGTGGAAGGAATTCTTGCCTACCTTCCATTAGTCACATGACATGGGGAACGACTTGTTGCAAGGACGAATAAAGAAAAACAAATATCGAAGTATTTTGTACTATTATCAAAATAAAAATTGGGGATTGACCAACCCACAGAAGGAATCAATCCATTATCAACAATAAAACAATTGGCAAAGTAATAATAAGTACATGTGCTAATAATTAGGCATAAATCCACCATCCATGCCAAGAAAACAGGGAACTTAAATAGTCACAGAACAAGGTAGTAAGAAGTAATCAGGATGGATTCGCTCAACAAGCAAAAACATTCATGCATACATATTTTGAGAAATTCAAAGAAGTACGCCAAAAACTGGAGCAGTTTACATTGCAAGAAACAATGTTTTATACAAAATTGAATAAATGAATGACATAATTCACTTCAACCTATAGTAAAATAAAGTCCCAAAGAACAGTAATTGAGGATTTAAATAAAATAAGGAATATCACCACCGACTCCAAAAATAAGGCATCCATAGCAACCCACAATGAAAAAGAGAAAGCAATCAAGATAGAGCTAGCAAAGAAGGACAAGGAATGGTTGTGAGAAGCAAGCATAGCACAAGAAACAAAAAATCAAGCCCAAAAACATCTTGACTTGATCTCGCAAAAAACAAAGGAAGTCGAAGATAAATTTGACCTAAAGTCGATTGTAGTTTAGGAGGCATCCCTGAACAACAAGATGGATTTCTTAGGATAGCTAAAATCAGTTGGAATTGAAGCACAACACTCGATCGAGGAGTGGCACATGTTCTCCCATCATTTGTTTCACACATCCCCGACCATTAACCAGACAACATTTGAAGGGATATCGCAACCAAAGCAGTCGGGATCTACATTGACCTACAAAAGGAACTTGCAATATTTCAATCCTTTAGTATCCAAGTTGAACTTTCAAGCTACCATTCATCACTCAAGGACTCCAAAAGCAGTCATAGAATATTAAGAATAATCCCATGTATAGGTCAAAGCATATCCACTTCCTCAAAATGTCAGAATGCATGAATGGGAAATTCATCAAGAGAAAAATGATTAGACATAAAACCTAGCATTCCAACCATGAACTAGCCACGGGAAGACAAGAAAAAGGACTCCATCCATGCTCGACATAAACATTTCTTATTTTGTACTTCTTCTCTTCTCATCCTCAATTTCGTAAACAATTTTATCAATATAATAACCACACTCCCCTCTTGCTCGGGACGAGCAAGGAATTGAGTGGGGGGGGAAATATGTTGTAGGGGCTAGTCGGCCCCACTGACTAGCCTCGCCAGTCGACTAGCCAAGTCAATTGTAGTAATCGGTTAGGAGATTCAGTCAGATAGGTAGTTAGATTCAACCGACTAGATAGTTATAGAATGTAATCGACTTGTAATAGAATATCATACATATATATATATACATGACTATGTAATGGAATGTAAGAGACTATTCAGAATATAATAAAAAACTTCTATGGTTCTCTCACCTCTTGTGTATGTCTGTCTATTTGAATATGTGTTCTTCTATATAATGTTATAGTATGTGTTGCTCTATGTAAGGATCTACATGTAACTATCTCATACTTTTTCTCAGATTACAACAATATCTTATACTAATTCAACACCCCCACTCTCGGTATAACCATAATCTCAACAACTTGATTATCTAAACCTTGTTATTTTCATCTTCTAACCCTTTCTTTGATGGTGCTCTCTTCTTTTAAAACTACTCCTAATGCTTCATTGAAGTAGTTAGGGTTTATTTTCTTCTAGAAGTTCTCGCATGATTCTTCTTGGAATTAATTCTTTAATAATTTCTCATTAATGAATTTAGGTCATTGAAATTTGTGCCTCCAAGTGGGACCCACTGAATGTCATTTATTAAATTATTTAATAAGTTTTTATTCCAAAATTTAAAACAGGTTCTCTAAAACAAAGTGGATTGTGTTTTAATTTCTTGAGCATTATAATTTACCTCTCAGCCATGGAAAACCATTATAAAGATAATAGTTTTCATTCCATATTTCCAACAAGTCCTCTTGATAAAAATTTGGAATTTTAAATCTCAACTTACAGCCTCGGGAAGTCGGGATTTCAAATAAATTTCTCAAAAAGTCATGAAAACAAAGTTGAATAGTATTTTAATTTATTGAAAAACTATGGACAAATTCATCCTTTAAGCCCTATCCCATTTTATTCCTCGTCAAATTAACTTTCCAACGAGGTATCACTTGCCCCAAATGGACATTTGGATCAAGATTTATAAGCTCTAGAATATTGTTTCTCAACATTCGTCGATCTGGTTCATGGATAAATCTTAGCCTTTGATTTAATTCCAACCTATTTAGTCACACATGCATTGTGGTGGTGGAGAATTTAATGTTTATACTATAAATTCTTTCCATATCATTCATGTGAAGTAAAGGAGCTTATGGAGGTTTTAGTGTAGCGCTTTGTGCCTTAGAAAAAATCATATTTTGGTAATATTTTGGTCGCCCAATCACTACCTAGTCATCGCCCAGTCAACCTATGAATCTCTGACACATCACACACAGTCACGTGCCATGTGTCACTTAGATATGTGCCTATAAATAACTTAGGATAAAAAAAAAAATATTAAAATAAATGAGAATTTTGTGGGGTTACGTGAATCCGGAGATAGGTAAGGAGGTAATACATGGTAAAAGAGACTAAGTATTAAATGAGGGTAAGGGAACGACGGGGTAAGGAGGTCGGAAATAGTAAAAGAGACTAAGTATTAAAGAGGATACAGGGGTAAGTGGACAATGGGGTAAGGGAAGGGTTATAAAAGACATGTAGACCCACGGTAATATTAAGAATTGACTAAGTGTTGGAGAGGCAAAAGTCATAGAAGAGTCATAAAAGGCTACGAGGAGAAGAGAACAATGAGGTAAGGAAAGGGTTATAAAATACATGCAAACCAGCAGTAATATTAATAATTGACTAAGTGTTGGAGAGGGAAGAGTCATAGAAATCACTTGAAATATGGAAAAGAAAAAGAATTATGTGAAAAATGGAAAATGAATATGAAAAGTATTAAATGAAATATGGAAAATGAAAAAGGGAAAAAGGAAAATAAGGAAGAAAAATAGAAAATGGGAAATAGGAAAGAAATGAAACTGGAAATGGCAAATGAAATGGAAAATAAAAAAATGATAAATGAACGTAAAGATGGAAAAATTAAAAATAAACGAAAAGATGGCTAAGTATGGAATATGGAATAGGTTAAATATGGAGAGTGGAGTGGAATGGAGAAAAATGGTTAAGTATAGAGAGAAGAGTAAGGAATGAAAGAGAGAAAAATGGCTAAATGTGAGAAGAGAAGTGAAGGGAATATGAGACTAAGTATGAGAGAAATGGCTAGGGGCTAAAGGAATGTGAGTAATTAGCTTCCATTTTTCTCATTAGAGTGGAAGAGAGAAATGACCAAGTAAGAGATGAGAATAAAAGAGAAAGGAGAGGGAAATGTAAGATGAAAAAAGGACTAAGTGTTGCACATGGAAGAAGAGGGGAGGGGAAGAGGGGCACACCACTTAGAAAAATGTTCTCATCAATTCTTCAAAGCTCTTCTTGTAATCTCTTTGTCGAGAGGTTGGACAAAACTATGAGTATCTCGGGCATACGAACTCGTATTTTTATTCCGCAAAATGCATGACGAAGTTGAGACTTAGGGATACACCATGAACTGATGATCGTTCATTTTTCTTCTTCTTTTGATATCATTTTATTATTATTATTTCAAAGAGTGTAAAATCGAGGTTACCAAATTTTTGATCAACATAGTTGTAGCTTAGGATGAAGGTACAAACAGTTTCTAAGTGAAGAGACATAGTATGATTG
Source organism: Picea engelmannii (assembly GCA_009831015.1). NCBI lineage: Eukaryota > Viridiplantae > Streptophyta > Pinopsida > Pinales > Pinaceae > Picea > Picea engelmannii. The sequence continues at coordinate 242,619 of ML803713.1, forward strand.
AAAGTAGGCATAGGTTGGCCAAGCCCCTGTGGCCAAAACAAAGTAGTGTCGCACACCCCAGAGAGCCTAAAGTAAAAACAATAGATCAAAAGATTTACGGTTGTGAAAATTCCTCTCCCAAGCATTAACAATGCATTTACCAATACACCATGGGATAGTTCCCTTGAATGCTAGTTTACTATAGAAATTTCAACCATAAATGTATTTTATATTATATGAAAAGAAAAACCATAAACAATTAGAAGATGCACATTTATATAGTTTTGTTTTTTTTATATCGTTTGGAAAGAGAAACCTCTAGGAATTACAAAATGTGCATTTAAAATGTATATTTGTATAAATTTATATTTTATTTTTATTTTTTAAATTGATTCTTTCAATACAAAAAATTAAATTATTTTCCAATTTATCCTTTATGTTCAAAGAAGCAAGTTTAATATTTCCATCATTATTATATGGACTTGATTAAAATGTGTTTTTCGTTTGTTTACTTATGTTATTGTACCATAACTTTGAAAATAATGATTAAGAACTTACATAGAGGGGAAAATATCATGAGGAAAGAATTTTCCTAGTAAATATTTTCTAAAACACTTATATTTATATTTTGTATTATTAAAGGTAAATTATAATTATACACAAATGCAGATTTTATATTCAATATTATTAACAAAATAAATTAATTAAAGCTAGAATACATACAGTGTGCTTTGATTTATTGTGTTGTAAGACCTTAATATATAAACAATAGGTTGATTCCTATAGGATTTTTCTTAGTTTATTATATAATGTTTTTTATGACCAATATGAGGAACATGGAAAGACCGAGAAGGAACATCTCTTTGTTGAGTTGTGTAGAGAGAATGATTATAAAAAAAATCTTGAGTGGACACAACTCGATGAAGTTAGGAAGTTATCCTCTCCATATGGAAAGTGGAGCTAGATTTGTAATTGTTAAGACTAAAAAATATACTACAATATAAATTATTGACATTAGGTTTTTGTAATATTCTAAATATAAAATAGTATGCAGAACATAAATAATTAGTTAGAAATGGAAAATAAACAATGATATAACCAAAACAACACCACAATAATACCAAAATAATACCAGAATAACACCAAAAAGAGAACTTTGATTACTGAGAGCAATGTCCACTTGCCTCTTTGAGGGGGCAACCTCCAGTAGAGCAGAGCTCTATTACAATAATATCCAAGTCAAAAATTTACATACCCTCTATTCCTATTTACACTAAATCTATCTATCCAAAAGAACAATCTAGAGGAAGATCCTTCTAGAAGTGGAATCTTATATTAGGTATTCTTACATTTGACTTATTCATGCTTATTGCTAGGCCTTATTAATATTTACCTTTATTACATGTAAATATATTATTCTACCCACTTGAGGGGTTAGGTAGGTTAGGTCCCTAACATGCCCTCCCCCTTAGAATCATCCATGTCCTCAAGGCTTGAGATGAGGAAATTGATGCAGAATGTTAGCGAGCTACCAGGTGGCATCTACTCCAGTTGTATCTTTCCACTGAACTAACACTTCCTTGATGGTACACTAATGAAGACGACACTCTTACTAGTCCAAAACTGCTTGTGGATGCAACCAGATGGATCCTTCTTCATCCAACTCGGGAAGGTTGGTTTGGGTTTGGCACTTAGTTCCAATAACCTTCTTTAAGAAAGATACATGAAAAAAATGATGGAGCTTAGAATGATTGGGTAAATCTAACTGATAGTCCACCCATCCAGCGGACTTGAGAACTACATAAGGACCATAAAATTTGGGTGCCAGTTTATGACAATGTTCGAGCTTGAGTGAAGTTTTCTTATAAGATTGCAGCCAAAGAAATACTTGGTATCCTTCGGAAAATTGTCGTTCTGTGTGACCTTGATCAACTTGTTTCTTCATGTGATTATGAGCCATGACCAAATTCTCTTTGAGAGTACGAAGAATAGCCTCGCGAACTATAAGTGTTTGGTCAACTGCCTAGACCTTCAATACACCTAGCATGTAGGAGATAATTGAAGGTGGATTATGGCCATATACTGCTTCAAAAGGAGTCATGCGAGTAGTTGTATGGTAAGAAATGTTGTATGACCATTCAGCTAATGGTAACCATTGAGCCCATTGATTTTGTCTTTCAAAGGAAAAACACCTCAAATAAGTCTCCAAACACTTATTGACGAATTTAGTTTGATCATCAGTCTGGGGATAATAGGCAGTGTTGAGATGCAACTGGGTGCCCTGGAGTCTGAACAGTTCTTGCCAAAAATTGCTGGTGAAATTTGGATCTTGATCAGAAACAATAGAGGTGAGGCATGCCATGAAGCTTGAAGATATGATCCATGAAAAGTTGAGCCACAATTGATGCGGTAAATGGGTGTTGAAGAGAACAGAAATGAGCATACTTGGAAAGATGATCCAGAACCACCATGATGACAGACTTATTTCCTCATTTAGGTAATCCCACAATAAAATCCATATAGATGCCCCTTCAAATAGAGGGTGGAATCGAAAGCGGTTGGAGTGTGCCATGAGGTTTGATGGTTTATCCTTTGTTTCATTGACAAGAATCACATTCTGCTACAAAAGTGTGAACATTTGTTTTCATACCATCCCAGAAAAAAGAACATTTGACCCGGTCATAGGTTTTGGTAAACCCTGAATTTCCAGCTGTGGGAGTAGCATGAAGCTCAGAAACCACCGTGGATTTAAGTTGTGACTGTTTACTTAAATACAAATGGCCTTTGTAGCGAAGTTCATCATTGTGCTAAGAGTACCCTGGGGAATCTGGAGACTTGGATTTCAATTGTTGGATCATATGCGATATTTTAGTATCATGTAGCTATTTTTGGTGCATAGCTTGGAGCCAATCTATTACAATGAAGGAGAGGGAAAAAAGGGACCCTTCCTCTTCATATTTTCGAGAAAGGGTGTCATAAACTACATTTTATTTTCCTTTCTTGTAAATGATCTCATAATCATAACCAAAGAGCTTATTTACCTATTTTTGTTGCTCTGGGGAGGAAGATCATTGCTCCAGAAAATACTTGAGGCTTTGATGATCTGTCTTAATTTGGAATCATTTCCCCAGGAGATAAGGGTGTCAGAGATCCACGACATGCAGAATAGCCAACATTTTATTTTCATAGAATGATTAGCCCAAATGGCATTCGGAAAATTGTTTGGTATTAAAGGCCAAAGGTTTGCCTTCTTGAATAAGGACAACTCCAATTCCTTTGCCTAAGGCATCACATTCGAGGACAAAGGTTTTTGTGAAATCAGGAAGCGCCAAGACCGAACTAGTACACGTAGTTGCCTTCAAAGCTTGAAAATCCTGATCCATTGCGAGAGCCCAAGTGAAAGAACTGTTTTTAAGGAGAGAAGTGAGAGGGGCCACAATCTCCCCATAATTCTGAACAAACTTGCAATAATAGTTGGTTAAACCCAAAAAACCACACAAGCTTTTGATAGTATTGGGGCGAGTCCAATCTTGCAATACTTCAATATTTTTAGGATCCACCCGGACACCATCCTTTCCAACAATATGACCCAATTGCTCTACTTCTGAGGCTCCAAAGGCACATTTAGAGCGTTTGAGGAAAATTTGGTGTTGCAAGAGTAGATGGAGAATTTGATCCACATGGAAAAGATGAGATTGCCAAGTTTTACTATAGATGAGAATATCATCAAAGAAAACTAAGACAAAACGATGGAGAAAAGGATGAAAGACATGATTCATGAGGATTTGGAAGGTGGAGGGGGAATTACACAGGCCAAAGAGCATGACCAAAAACTCATAGTGACCCTAGTGAGTTCAAACGATAGGCTTGGGTATGTCAGTTTCTTGCATACATATCTCGTGGTAGCCATAACACAGATCTAGTTTAGTGAAGTACTGAGCACCACTCAACTCATCTAAGATATCATCAATGACAGGAATGGAGAACTTGTCCTTGATGGTGAGCTTATTGGGGGCACAAAAGTTAGGACACGTGCGCCAAGTACCTTCTTTATTAAGTACCATGACCACAGGAAATGAATAAAGGCTGTTACTGGGGCGGATAACACCCGCTTGGATCAATTCCTGCACTATTTTCTCAATTTCATTCTTTTTGGCAAAGGGGTGACAATAAGGGAGAACATTTGGAGGAAGACTTTCAGGAACAAGGGGAATGGAATGATCATGAACACCACGAGAAGGAGGAAGTCCCTAAGGGGTGGAAAAAACAACTTGATGTGTGGAAAGGATAGCTTGGAGGTCAGAATGCACATAGGGTGTCTCAACGGCTTGAATAGAATGAAGGAGCAATGATACCGGAGTGGCCTTTCTTGAGGATATTTTCCATACGATGGGAATTAATGATCTCAGGAGAACCAACTGTGAGACCTTGGAATTGATACCTTTGTCCTTTCGGTTGGAATTGCATGGTTAATTCCTTAAAATCCATAAGAATGGAAACCAACGTGTGTAACCATTTAGCACCTAGTACAATGTCACAACCTCCCATGTCAATGGAAAATATATGAGATTTCAGTTGGTAATGTCCAATTTGAAGACGAACATTTTCACAATGCCCACCACATTTCATGGACCCACCATTGGCTATCATGATTTGAAAATTATTGATAGCATGAATATAGAAATTGGTTTCTTGGGCAATGCGACGATGAATAAAATTGTGGGTGATACCACTGTCAACAAGGGAAATGACCTTTATGTGCTTAATGTAGCCAATGATCTTGAGGGTTTTTGGGGTTGAGAAGCTAGTGAGGGCATGCAAGGAAATAAGTGGGTCAACTTTAGGTGGATCACTAGGATCCTAGGTGGCATCGGTAAGGGAGGGTTCTTCAACAAGAGGAACTGTCACATCCTCTTTAGGAACATCTTCAGAAATGGCCATAAATAGTTTTTGTTCCTTACACTTGTGCCCCGGAAAAAAAAATTCATCACAATTATAGAAAAGACCCTTCAGTTGGAATTCATCCATTTCATCCCTAGTTAGTTTATGGACCTTGAGGGGAGTGATAGCGGGGTTAGGATTAGTGGGTCGAGGGCAAGGAACAAAAGGGTGTTTTTAGTTCTGGGAAAAAACAACTTGTTGGGCCTCTTTAGCACATTGACTAGCTTCCAACCAAGTTGGAGGGTGGGCCATGAGAACATGGGATCAGATTTCATCCTTGATACCACTAATAAATCATTCATGGAAGAACGCATCTGACATGCCCTCTATTAGAAAGGCCAAATGCTCAAAAGTAGTGATGAAGTCTTCCACTATGCCTGACCATTTCAATTTGGTCAAATGACCGAGATAGTGGGTATCAGTATCAAAGAAGGTGATCATGATTTTATGAGCAGAATGAAATGAATACATATTATTAATAGGTGCTTAACACAAAATAACAGAGATATAGTAAAACTGGTTTTCTATTCAATAAGGAAATAAGTTGAAACTGTAAAATGCAGCGGAAACAAGCTTGTTGGAATGGTGGCATCTTATCTCTAAGAAGAGATGTGACAGTTGTGCTCATTCACAAGACCATGATTACAATGAGTCTTTGAAGGCCTTTTTACAACAAAAAATAATTCTAGAAACCCTAGACATCCAAAACCCTAACCCTAGGAGATGAAGCACCTAAAGTCATGTGGGCCCCATTTGGGTAAGTTAGTACATCAACTTCCTGGGGTCGTAACTTTTGCATACGATCTCCATTTTAGGCATGTGATAGCCCGTTGTAAAGGTATCATTGAGGAAATTCATTTTTGGGGAATAATCATGCCTTTGATTATCATTGAGAAGCTCAATCCCGAAAAACCTTCATTTAGGCCCTCAAAATGGCCCCGGAAGTTAAAACTGCTAAAAATAGTAAATTGCCAAAATTGTCAGAAAACTGTTTTGAGCCAATTGGAAAAGGTGGGTGGCCACCGATATCCACCTAGATCAATCTCCCTCCTTAGGAATAAATGGTCTCCATTGCGTTGAGTTCCCCCATCAGATGAGGAAATTTCTGTTGAATTTGGCCCCGAGTGAGCCACTTGCCTTGGTGCAGGAGCTGCCCTGCTTTGATGATTCAATAAAGTTGGATCCTTTGTTGTCGAGTGCCCTTGATCTGTGTGTCCACAATTTGATCATTGGATTCCTATTGTATGCAGTCAGGGTTGATCTGTGTTGGTGTCATCTACTCTGCTACATATGAAGTGTCCAATAATGGTGGAAAATAAGGGCGAAGGAGATCCACGTTGAACATTGGGTGTAGGCCAAGGAAAGGAGGAATCTCGAGCTCAAAAGAATTATCTCCCATGGCCTTCGTGATGGTGTACGACCCATAATGGAGTGGGTGAAGCTTCCGATGGATTCCTGTAAGGAGTTATTTCTGCAAGTGAAACCAAACTTTGTCGCCCACCTGAAACTTATGTGGCACCCGATGTTGATCAGGGCGCTGCTTGTACTTGTCATTGGACTTATGTAGGATATCCTGAACCTACTAGCGGATGTGATGAATCCACTTAATGAACCTAGTGGCTTTGTCAGCTTCAGTTGGAGCAGGAGATGAGTCGGTCGAGGTGACCGCAAGGGGAAGTGCAACATCTATGGGACCCAATGGTTGGAATCCCAACCCCACCTGAAAGGGGTTGTGGCTGGTTGAGCTATGCAAGGCTCAGTTGTAGCTATGTTGGACATAGGGAAGTCTCTCATCCCATGTGCAAGGGTGCTTTGAATTATTCATGCGAAGGATATGCAAAATCATTTGATTGACGACCTTGGTTTTTCCATCTGTCTGGGGGTGGAAGGTCGTGGATTTGATGAGATTGGTGTCTAGTAGTGACTAGAGTCTCGACCAGAATGTGATAATAAATCGATTGTCCTAATTTGAGACAATTTTTTGTGGGATTCCAAAATGTACCCAAACTCGTTCAAAGAAGATCTTGGTAGTGGCCTCTATTGTGATGTTCTTCTTGCAGGAAACGAGAATCACCATCTTAGAAAAGAAATCAACAACCACAAAAACACAATCATTTCTCCACTTGGTGGATAGGAGTCCTGACATGTAGTCCATTGAGATGAATTCCCATGGCCTATCAGGAGTAGGAAGAGGGGTGTAAAGGCCCTATTTATTAGTGGTCGGTTTGGAAATAGTGTAGGGAGTGCAAGACCTGATATACTTGTTGACCTCCTGTCAAAGTTTCGGCAAGTAGAAATGTTTATGTAGCATTGCCATTGTCTTTTCAACACTGAAGTGTCCTGCCACCCGACTATAGTAGGCTTCCCAGATCATATTTTCTCGCTTGCTTGATGGAACACAGATGTGGCCTAGACGACACAATAACTCATCCTGAAGATGGAAATTATTGACAACTGTTTTTTCACCCAACATTTGGTAGGTGGTGGAAAAGTCTGGGTCTGCCTCATAGAGTTGGGGCCATCCAGAGGTCATATGGCCACAAGAGTCTAGCACTGTAGTGAGTGTCACAACTGGCGGTCTACTGAGGCAATCAACGACGTGATTGGTGCTTCAAGTTTTATACTTGATGTTGAGGTGGAATTACTGCAAGTATGTGGACCACTTTTGATGGCGATCATTCTGCAATTTTCCTTGTGTCTGCATGAGTTGCAGTGGCTTATGATCAGTGTGGATGACTGTCTCCTTCCCATGAATGTAATGTATCCACTAGCGGCAGGCTTGCACAATGGATTACATTTCTTTGTCATAAGTAGGGTACTTATGGACAACATCTAATCGTGTCTCACTATTATAGGCCACGGGGTGGTCGTGTTGAGTGAGAAGGACACCCACTACATAGTCTGAAGCATTAGTCTCGATCTCAAAGGGTTGTTGCAGGTCTAATAGTGAAAGTATTGGAGCTGAGCACAAGATCTTCTTCAAATCATCGAACACTTGTTTTTGGGACTGATCCCATGCATCACCTTGCCACCACCCCTGGTTATTTGTCTAAGGGCCCATGCAATATGGGAGAATCCCAACATGAACCTGCAGTAGAAAATGGCAAGGCCTAAGAAGCTTCGAAGCTTAGTGACTATGGTTGGGGATGGCCAGTCACAGATGACTTGGATTTTGGCTGGATCCACATGTACGCCATGCTGATCAATTATGTAGCCCGAGTAATGGACTTTGTCCATGCCAAAGGAGCATTTTTCCAAGTTGACATATAGTTTGTGTTGTTGCAGGGTGTGCAGAACCTGATGAATATCCTGCAAGTGTTCAACCCAAGTCTTGGTGTAAATGAGAATGTCATCAAGATACACCACTACAAAAGTATTGGTGAATGGTTACAGGATATCGTCCATCATCCTCATGAAAGTGGCTGGCACATTTGTCAAACCAAAGGGCATGACCAACCATTCAAAAAGGTTTTCCTTTGACTTGAAGGCATTTTTTCATACATCTATATATTCTATCAGGACCTATTTGTAGCCAAAATTCAAATCAATATTACTGAAGTATTTTCCCCCCATGAGTTGATCAAGGAGGTCATTGATTCAAAGAATTGGTTATGGGTTTCTGACTGTGATTTTATTCAGAGCTCGGTAATCAAGGCAGAGTCATCAGTTTCCATCTTTCTTCTGTACCAGCACGATTGGGCTCCCGCAAGGTGATGAGCTGGGATGTATGTTCCCCTTGTGGAGCAGTTCTTGTATATGTCGCTTGATCTCCTCATTATCCAACAGAGAGCAGTGATAGACTATCTCATTGGGTAGCGGTGCACCGGGGGTCAGATCGATGGGGTGCTCAACTTGGAAGTGCAGAGGTACCCTGGTAGGTGAGGAGAAGATATCTGAGTATTTTTCCATGATCTTATCTACTTACTTCTACTATGTGGAGAGGTCGGTCGCAGAGACCCTAGATGTGGCTGTGATCTTTTAATTATTCTGAGAGTGAATCATGAAGAAGACAAACTTCCCTGTCTGAGAGATGACCTTCCTGCATTTCTTAGTAGAGATCAAGGAAATAGCACTAGGTGGGACTGCCTCGGTTATCCTGTACAATTTCCTGTTCAAAGTAATAATAACACTACGAGTCCTATACACATATATAGCATGAAATTTCCATAAATAAGGTTGGCCCAAAAGAACATCACAAACTTCGAGAGGAGCAACATCACATAATACCTCATCTTTGAAGGGCTTGATGTCATATGACAGTCGACACTGTTGGTTGACGCAGAGATTGCTTCCTTGGCGGAGCCATTCAATGGTGTAGGGTTGTGGGTGTGGTGTTGTCGACAGGGTCAGCCGCTTGATGACCTGTGGTGAGATGAGGTTCTTCTAGCTATCTCTATCCATGATGAAGTGTAGTGGGGTGCCTTTTACCCACATATGTGAATGGAAGAGGTGTTCTCCTTCTTCTGGCTCGTCTGGTTCACCAGGCTGGAGCTTGGTGGTAGCAACGGTGGCACTGAGTTCCACGTCAATGATTTGTCTTCCCCTTTTTATTTTTGGCTCAGAGTCTAAACCACATCTGATTCAGAGGCTTTCACTTTGATCACCAGTGGCTACTTTGAGCGGCATTCAACAGTGTTATGCCAAGGGCTCTTATGGAAGTCGCACCACTTCTCGGTATGTTTTTTGTCTTTATGGTGTCCTTATTTTCTTGCGTATTGGACTGTTTTTCCTGATGTTGTCCATATTTTCTCTGTCCTTTGTTCTGTGGGTTGGGGCCACCCTTTCCTAGCTATTTTTGTGAGGGGTTCCTAGGCCCAAATTGTCGTGTCTTTTGTTTGAGCTTCTTCTCGATTTTGACGGCATATCAGTAGGTCACGCCCAAGGATGAGATGTCCAAAAATTCCATTTTGGTCTGGATGTATCTATGCAGAGTGTCGCAATACTTGAGCACCAAATGTCTCTTTGAATCTTTGATATCCATCTTGGTGTGCAAGGTATGAAAGATATTCGTGAAATCTAGCACTGCTTGGTCTCTTTCTTGCCACAGTGTGGTCCATTTGGTATACAAGTTGTCATAACTTCTGATACGGTAGTATTGTTCCTTAATAACATAAGTGAATGAATCCCAGGTGGATGTGACTGTAAATAATGAGGGTTCCTATGTTTCCTTTTTCTCACAGAAAGTTTCCCAGCAATCTTTGACATGGGGAACGACTTTGAGGAGCGCAAAAGTAATATTTTCTCTATTCGAAAACTTATGGATAGAAAAATACCCTTATAGTAGATTAAACCACTTATCTACAACATATGTGTCTATATGACCTTCAAATATAGGAATATTGAAGTTTATTTGTACCTTGAAGGGGGTGGTGCCTCCACTCGAAGAAGATGTGTCACCTGTGGTAGCCACCAAAGGATTTGCACAAAACTATCCATCATCTCGTTCCTTTGTTGTGTGAGGGCTTCCTCAATCAACAGTTTGAAATGATCTCTTTTCCCTTCATATTTATTTTCTCCTGCCATAAGAGATCGCTTAGGTGTGCGAGAGCTTTTTTCCACAAGAGAAACAAGCTCGAGACCCAACTCTTTGTACTCCGACCTCATTGGGGACATGCATTAAGACGACAAGGAGAAGACTTCTCTTATACCACTTATCTGGATTTTATGAGTATAACAACATGACTACATATCATTAACAAGTGATTAACACAAAATAAAAGAGATACAGTAAAATTGGTTTTCTATTCAATAAGGAAATAAGTTGAAACTGTAAAATGCAGCGGAAACAAGCTTATTGGAATGGTGGCGGCTTATCTCTGAGAAGAGATGTGACAGTTGCGCTCATTCGCAAGAAGATAATTACAATGAGGCTCTGAAGGAATTTTAACAATAAACAAGAATGACAAAAACCCTAGACATCCAAAAACCTAACCCTAGGAGATGAAGCGCCAAAAGTCATGTGGGCCCCATTTGGGTAAGTTAGTACATCAACTTTCTGGGGTCATAACTTTTGCATACGATCTCCATTTTAGGCCTGTGATAGCCCGTTGGAAAGGTATAATTGAAGAGATTAATTTTTGGGGCTCAATCATGCCTTCATATATAATTTATAAGCTTGATCCTGAAAAACCTTCATTTAGGCCCTCAAAATGGCTCTGGAAGTTAAAACTGGTAAAAATAGTAAATTGTCAAAATTGCCAGAAAACTGTTTTGAGCCAGTTGGAAAAGGTGTGTGGCCACCGATATCCACTTGGATCAATCCTACCTCCTTAGGAATCAGTGGCCTCCATTGCATTGATTTCCCCCATCAGATGAGGAAATTTCTGCTGAATTTGGCCCCGAGTGAGCCACTTGCCTTGGTGTAGGAGTTGCCCTGCTTTGACGACTCGATAAAGTTGGATCCTTTGTTGTCGAGTGCCCTTGATCTGTGTGTCCACAATATGATCGTTGGATGCTTGTTGTATGAATTCTGTGTTGAGCTCTGCTAGTGTCAGCCTCTCTACTACGTCTGAGGTGTCCAATAATGGTGGGAAATAAGGGTGAATGAGATCCACATTGAACACTGGGTGTAGGCCAAGGAATAGAGGAATGTTAAGATCAAAAGAATTATCTCCCATGGCCTTGGTGATGGTGTACAACCTATAACATAGTGGGCAAAGTTTCCAATGGGGTCATGTAAGGTGTTCTTTCTGCAAGTGAAACCAAACTTTGTCGCCCACCTAAAACTTATGTGGCACTCGATGTTGATCATGGAGCTGCTTGTACTTGTCATTGGACTTCTGTAGGATATCCTGAACCTGTTGGCTGATGTGTTGGATCTGCTCAATGAACTGGGTGGATTTGTCAGCTTCAGTTGGAGCAGGAGATGATTTGGTCAAGGTGACTGCAAGGGGAAGTGCAACATCTATGGGACCCAATGGTTGGAATCCCAACCCCACCTGAAAGGGGTTTTGGTTGGTTGAGCTATGCAGGGATCGGTTGTATCTATGTTGGACATAGGGAAGACTCTCATCCCATGTGTGAAGGTGATTTGAATTATACATGTGCCAGATATGCAAAATCATTCGATTGACGACCTCAGTTTGGCCATCTGTCTAGGAGTGGAAGGTCGTGGATTTGGTGAGCTTGGTGTCCAACAGTGACTAGAGGATCGACCAAAATGTAATAAGAAATCGACTATCCCGATATGAGACAATGGTTTGTGGGATTCCAAAATGTACCCAGACTCGTTCAAAGAAGATCATGGCAAAGGCCATTGCTATGATGTTCTTCTTGCAGGAAACCAGAATCACCATCTTAGAAAAGCGATCAACAACCAAAAAAACATAGCCATTTCCCTGCTTGGTGGATGGGAGGCCCGACATGTAGTCCATTGAGATGGATTCCCATGGCCTGTCAGGAGTAGCAAGAGGGGTGTACAAGCCTTGTTTCTTAGTGGTTGGTTTGGCAATATCATAGGCAGTGCAGGACCTGATATATTTCCTGACCTCTTGTCGATGTTTCGGCTAGTATAAATGTTTATGTAGCATTGCCACTATATTTTTTATGCCAAAGTGTCCTTCCATCCCACTGTAGTGGGATTCCCATATCAGCTTCGCTCACTCACTTGATGGAACACAGATATGGCCCAGATGACACAACAACCCATCCCAAAGATGGAAATTATCAACAACTGCATTTGCACCCAACATTTGGTAGGTGGTGGCAAAGTTCGGGTCTGTCCCATAGAGTTGGGTCCATCTAGAGGTATCATAACCGCAGGAGTCTAGCACCATGGCGAGTGTTGCGACTGGTAGTCTGTTGAGGCAATCAATGACGCGATTGGTGCTTCATGTTTTATACTTGATGTTGAGGTGGAATTGCTGCAAGTATGTGGACCACTTTTGATGGCAATCATTCTGTAATTTTCCTTGTGTCTGCATGAACTGAAGTGGCTTATGATCAGTGTGGATGACTGTCTCCTTCCCAAGAATCTAATGTCTCCATTGGCAACAGTCTTGCACAATGGAGTACATTTCTTTGTCATAAGTAGGGGATTTACAAACAACATCTCATAGTGTCTCACTATGATAGGCCACGAGATGGCCATACTAAGTGAGAACAATGCTTACTGCATACTCTGAAGCATCTACATGATCTCAAAGGGTTGTTCTAGTTCTGGTAGTGAAATTACTGGGGATGAGCACAAGCGCTACTTCAAATCGTCGAACGGTTGTTGTTGGGATCGGTCCCATGCAAATTTCACCTTACCACCACCCTTGGTTATTTGGCTAAGGTCCCATGCAATATGGGAGAATCCCAACATGAACCTGTGGTAGAAATTGGCAAGGGATAAGAAGCTCTGAAGCTCAGTGAGTGTTGTTAGGGTTGGCCAGTCATGGATGACTTGGATCTTGGTTGGATCCACATGTATTCCATGCTGATCAATTATGTAGCCCAGGTAATGGACCCTGTCCATGCCGAAGGATCATTTTTCCAAGTTGGCATATAGATTGTGCTACCGCAGGGTGTGCAAAACCTGATGAATATGCTCCAAGTTTTCAACCCAAGTCTTGTTGTAAATGAGAATGTCATCCAGATACGCCACTACAAAAGTATTGGTGAATAGTCGCAAGATATCGTCCATCATCCTCATGAAATTAGTTGAAGCATTTGTCAAGCCAAAGGGCATGACCAACCATTCAAAAAGGCCTTCCTTCGACTTGAAGGAAGTTTTCCATACATCTGTCTATTCTATCGGGACCTGGTGGTAGTGAGACTTCAGATCAATATTACTAAAGTATTTGTCCCCTGTGAGTTGATCAAGGAGGTCGTCGATTCGGGGAACTTATGTACCCATTTCTAACTGTGATTTTATTCAAAGCCCGGTAATCAATGCAGAGTCGCCAGGTTCCATATTTCTTTTGTACCAGCACAATTGGGTTCCCCTAAGGTGATGATATGGGATAGATGTGCCCCTTGTGGAGCAATTCTTGGATCTGTCGCTTGATCTCCTCATTCTCTAACAGAGAGTGGCGATAGACTGGCCCATTGGGAAGTGGTGCACCAAGGGTCGGATTGATGGGGTGATTGACCTGGCAGTGCAGAGGTACCCCGTTAGGTGAGTAGAAGATATCTGAGTATTCTTCCATGACCTTATCTACTAGCTTATGTTGTGTAGAAAGGTCGGCCGCAGAGACACTGGATGTGGCTGTGATCTTTCACTTATTCTGAGAGTGAATCCTAAAGAAGACAAACTTCCCCATCTGAGAGATGACCTTCCTACATTTCTTAATAGAGATCAAGGAAATAGCACTAGGTGGGACTGCCTCGGGTATCCTGTACAATTTCTTATTCAAAGTAATAATAACACTATAAATCCTAGACTCATATACAACATGACATTTCCATAAATAATGTTGGCCCAAAAGAACATCACAAACTTCGAGAGGAGAAACATCACACAATACCTTGTCTTTGAAGGGCTTGATATCGTACGACAGTTGACATTGTTGGTTGACACAGAGATCGCTTCCTTGGTGGAGCCATCCAATGGTGTAGGGTTGTGGGTGCGGTGTTGTCGGTAGGGCCAACCGCTTGATGACCTCTACTGAGATGAGGTTCTTCTGGCTACCACTATCCACGATGAAGTGCAATGGGGTGCCTTTTACCCACATTTGCGAATGGAAGAGGCGTTCTCCTTCTTCTAGCTTGTCTGGTTCACCAGGTTGGAGCTTGGTGGTAGCAACGATGGCACTGGGTTCCGCGTCAATGATATATATTCCCATTTCAAGATATGGCTCAGATTTTGAACCTACATATGATTCATAGGCTTTCACTTCGGCCACCAACGACTGCTTTGAGCAGCAGTCAGCAGTGTTATGCCAAGGGATCTTATGGAAGTCGCACCACTTCCCAGTATCTTTCTTCATCTTTCTGGGGTCCTTCTTTGCTTATGGCTTGGACTGGTTGTCCTCATACTATCCATATTTTCTCTGTCCTTTTTTATGTGGGTTGGGGCCACCCTTTCCTCGATTTTGTTGTCAGGATTTCCCAAGCCCAAATTGCCACATTTTTTGTTTGAGCTTCTGCTCAATTTTGACGTCATATCGGTAGGTCACACCCAAGGATGAGATGTCTAAAAATTCATTTTCGGTCCAGATGTATCTATGCAGAGCATCGCGATACTTGAGCACCAGATGTCACTCTGAATCTCTAATACCCATCTTGGTGAGCAAGGTATGAAAGACATTTGTGAAATCTAACACTTTTTTGTCTCTTTCTTGTTGCAGTGTGGTCCATTTGGTATACAAGTCGTCATAACTTTCGACAGGGTAGTATTGTTCCTTAATAACATCCCTGAAGGAATCTAGGTGGTCGTGACTATAAATAATGAGGGTTCGTCTATTTCCTTTTGCTCACAGAAAGTTTCCCACCAATCTTTGACATGGCGAATGGCTTTGAGGAGCACAAAAGTAATATTTTCTCTATTTGAAAAGTTATGGACAGAAAAATACCCTTCTAGTAGATTCAACCACTTGTATACAACATCTGCATCTATCTGACCTTCAAATATAGGAATATCGAATTTTATTTGTACCTTTAAGGGGGTGGCGCCTCTGCTCGAAGAATGTGTCATCTGTTGGTAGCCGCTGAAGGATTTGCGCGAAAGTATCCATCATCTCATTTATTTGTTGCATGAGGGATTCCTCAATCAACAGTTTGAAAGGATATCATGTCCCATCATATTTCTTTTCCCCTGCCATGAGAGGTCGCTTGGGTGTGCGAGAGATTTTTTCCTCAAGAGAAACAAGCTCGAGACCCAACTCTTTGTACTCCAACTTCGTTGGGGACATGTATTAAGACGACAAAGAGCAGACTGCTCCGATACCACTGATCTGGATTTTATGAGAGAAACAAAATGACTACATATTATTAACATATTCTTAACACAAAATAATAGAGATACAGTAAAACTGGTGTTTTATTCAATAAGGAAATAAGCTGAAACTGTAAAATGCAGCGGAAACAAACTTGTTGGAATGGTGGCGGCTTATCTCTGAGAAGAGATGTGAAAATTGTGCTCATTCGCAATAATATGATTACAATGAGGCTCTAAAGACATTTTTACAGTAAACAAGAATGCCAAAAACCCTAGAAATCCAAAAACCTCACCCTAGGAGATGAAGCGCCAAAAGTCATGTGGGCCCCGTTTGGGTAAGTTAGTACATCAACTTCCCAAGATCGTAACTTTTGCATACGATCTCCATTTTAGGCATGTGATAGCCCATTGGAAAGGTATTTTCGAGGAGATTCATTTTGGGGATCAATCATTCCTTTAGATATCATTGAGAAGATCGATCTTGAAAAACCTTCATTTAGGCCCTCAAAATGGCCCCGGAAGTTAAAACTGTTAAAAATAGTAAATTGCCAAAATTGTCAGAAAATTGTTTTGAGCCAGTTGGAAAAGGTGGGTGGCCACCAATATCCACCTGGATCAGCGGGCATAGAGCTCAGCAATAAACTGGGTCCAGGCAAGATACCCCTAACGTGAATGTTTTCGTCATTGCCACCATTGCTAGTGTTTAGGATCTAGATAGAGGACAGCATAGCGAAGTTTGGCTAACTCATCAGTAATACCATGCAGAGAAAAATAATGCTCTATTTGAGTGACCCAACCCATAGGATCGGATCCATCAAATTTATTGACCTCTACATAGGGAAGATGGGGTTCACGATGAAAGGAGTTGGATTGAAAATGCAGAGACTGAGAGGAATCAACAACATCAGGTTGGTCTAATGAGGAAATACCCATAGGGTAGTTCAACAATTGATTGACATCATATTGGAGGGAGGTAAATTGGGTTGTGAGGTTAGCTTCCATGTTAAATTTGTGCTCTAATTTTTCAATGCAGGAATGGGTAGAATTCATCTTATATGTGATATTCGATGGAGACATGGGATTGATCGATGGAATCTTGGAGTTCTTGGTTGCGAGTGGTGGCCATTTGGAGAGGGTAAATGTGGGTAAGGAAAACAAATGGTTGGGTGGGACCACACACAAAAAAGGACTTAGAAGTGATAGTTTACATGACAATCAGTGTGTGAAGGGAAATACAATGGAATAGGTGGTGTTAGGACTCAGAAATGTCGCATTTTCATCCACCTTTCCCTTCACTATTCCTTACATTTCATCATCCCATTAACCTTCCATCGTACCATTTTCATAAATACATTTTGGTTTCACATTATTATTTTCCACTTTATTCATTTTAGTATTATAAGTGAATTTATGATTAAATATTAGAAAATTAACATATTTTCATTACATCTCAAAGTTCGATGTGTTTTATGATGTGTACAGGTATATTTGAAGATTTCAACAAAGTCAAATATTACCACCTAGCCTCAAATTCGAATTTCATCTTCAAGCTTTGAAGATTTGAAGAATATTTGGGGCAATCATTCAAGCATATTCAAAGGAGAAGATCATGGAGATTTTGATGGCATATCTTATCCAAGATTTGTGAGAGATGTGTGAAGGATTTGAAGGGATCATATCTTGTAATAATAGGAAAGTGGTTGAGAGAATAGCGGATCTGTAATTATGAGACTCTTATCTTATCTTCAAGACTCCCATGTATAAAAGAGAGTGTTCTCTCTTCATTTGGGGGGAGTTAGAGATGAGAGATTAGACTTAGATCAGCTTGAAGTCTTAGAAGGGGATTATTAGCTTTGATTCTTTCATTGTTATTCTTTCATGCTTTGTCATTTGATTCTTGTAATATAATTTGAGATTGATTTATTGTGTGAGCTCACATATGTCAATTGTCGTTCAACTCTTCACATGTTGTATTGTTTTTCCCTTATGCAATTTCTTGCTTTCCTAGTTAGTGTTTCAATGTTTTCCTAGATTAATTTGATTTCAACAAATTAGATTAGATTAGTTCTACTTCAGTCCTACACATATAGTGCATATGCTTCGTAATCCTACAAACCCTGGATTGACAAATTAAATGGTTGGGAAAGTACTACAACGCAATTAAAACGACAATATTTTCACCCAACGGGTGGCAAAATAGGGAAACTGGGAAGGGGTCAAGTGCACCGAAACAAAAAGGATTAAAAAAGAAGGGTATGACTACGATCATGGAGAAAAGGGGAATCCAATGGAATAGGTCCCAAATAAGTGTGTCGATGGGACCACTATACTACATATTTATACTCCAATCTAGAGAATATTGCAGTGATGAAATGCCCAAATGCTTAATAGGAATAAATGTGTAGTAATTTCGCAACCCGAATGCACGAGACATAGTTGTGTGGCAATAGATCTTGTTTGTTATGCTTTTGTTTTTGTCCCAAAGGTTAGGGTATTCAAGGGTTCTACTGATAAGGGTTTTCCATGTGCTATAGTTCTTTGATATACATGTGGGGTCCAACAGTAGTACTAGACCCAATATCTCAAGGCACCAACTAAGGACGCTAGATTGTGCCCTTAGTCGTACTACCCGACTACCTAGCTACTAGAGATTATTTTCCCGAGTTTTGTTCTCGATGATAGTATAGCAGTCAGGTGACCGATCGGTTTATCTATGGAGGGCTTTAGGAGATCTAGGTCGATCTGTATACATGTGTTGTCTAATGCACTACCATCCAAAGGGGTACCAATAGGGGTTACAAGGGTGGCCAACATATGTGTGCTTACGTACCACTTGCATTTCCTTTGTGTATGAATCCCCGACCGCGGGTTTATGTGCGTAACGACAGATCTTTGTAGATTAAAGATGTCGGAATACGTCTCTACCCTGAAAAAAATAAATTTAACCCACTATTTTCTGCCGAGGAAGGTGCTCTGATACCACTTGTAATATTCTAGATATAAAATAGTATGTAGAACATAAATAATTAGTTAGACATGGAAGCTAAACAATGATACAACCATAACAACACCGCAATAATACCAAAATAATACCAGAATAACACTGGAAATAACACTTTGATTACTAAGAGCAATGTTCACTTGCCTCTTTAAGGGGGAAACCTTTAGCAGAGAAGAGCTCTATTACAATAATATTCAAGACAAAACTTTTAATACCCTCTATTCCTATTTATACTAAATCTATCTATCCAAAAGAACAATCTAGAGGAAGATCCTTCTAGAAGTGGAAGCTTCTATTAGGTCTTTTTACATTTGACTTATTCCTCCTTATTGCTAGGCCTTATTAATATTGACCTTTATTACATGGAAATATATTATTCTACCCGCTTGAGGGGTTATGTAGGTTAGGTCCCTAATAGTCTTATAGAGAATCATTACTAAAAGATCTTTTCATGATTAGATTTAGGTGGACGGCTAGTATGGTCTTATATGTTTTTTTCTTTTTATAAGTAACCAGTTTTCTATTAAAATATGGACAAAATGTATAGAGATGTCATATTATCTAACATTTGACCCAAATATCCATCAACGACTTAAAACTTTGTTGGCCTACCCAAAAGGAAACCAGGCCATTTGTTGGCACAGGCGTAGACCCAGGGTTCAATGCTACAGTAGTGCACCAACAAAACCCTAACTACCGACCCTTTCGGCAACACCTGCAAAGCAGATGAAGTCTCACCTAAGGTAGAGGCAGGATGTTAGGGTCCTAACCCACACATAGGTAGAGCAATATATTCGGATGTAATAAAGGTCAATATTAATAAGGCCTTTCAATAAAATAGAATAAGGCGGATGTAAGAATACCTAATAGAAGCTTTCACTTCTAGAAGGACCTTCCTCTAGATGTTTCTCTTGATAGACATATTTAGTATAAATAAGGGTCGAGGGTATGAAAACCCTAGCTTAGAGATTATTGTAACAGAGCGTTGCTTGACTAGAGGTTGCCCCCTCGAAGAGGCCTGTGAACATTGCTTTGAATCAAAGTGTTATTCCTGTTGTTGTTCTTATATCATTTATGTGTTATTGTGGAGATTATGCTTGTTATATTACTGTTATTCTGCCATTTCTAGCATTTTATTTATGTTCTGCATACTTTTATATCTGGTATATTACAAGTGGTATCAGAGCACTTTCCTTGGCAGAAATGGTGGGAATTTTTTTTTTAGGGTAGAGACGTATTCTGACGTCTTTAAGCCACAGAGATCTGTCGTTACACGCATAAACCCGCAGTTGAGGGATTCATACACGCAGGAAATACAAGTGGTTCTTAAGCGCACATCTGTTGGCCACCCTTGTAACCTCTGTTGGTACCCCTTCGAGTGATAGCACATCAGACAACACCTATGTATGGATCGACCTAGATTTTCTGAAGCCCTCTTTAGATAAACTGATCGGTCGCCTGACTGCTATAGTTCCACCAAGAACAACACTCAGGAAGATAATCTCTAGTACCTGGGTAGTCGGGTAGTACGGCTAAGGGTATGGTCTATCCTCCTTAGTTAGTGCCCTGAGATATTGGGCCGAGTACTACTGTTGGACCCCACACGTATATCAGAGAGCTATAGCATAGGGCAAACCCTTGTCT
>ML803713.1:263414-304656 GCA_009831015.1 Picea engelmannii
CCAAATGGAACATTATTTCTCTTTATATGACATTACAGATGACTTGGCCAAACTCCAGTATGGTGTTCTCCATCTAGATCAAGAACGTTGGCAATGGTGGCAATGGAGAAAAACTTCCCGTCAAGGGTATATTGCTTGGACCCAATTTGTGTCTGAGATTTATGAATGCTTTGACACTGACACCAACCATTTAGGTCATTTGACAAAATTGAAACAATCAGGAACAGTCGAAGACTTCATAGCTGCATTTGAGCACCTGGCTTTTCAAACAGAGGGCATGACTGATGTTTTCTTTCGAGAGTTTTTTATTAGTGGCCTCAAGGAGGAGATTCGGTCCCATGTCCTCATGGCTCGACCTTCAAGTTGGGTTGAGGCTACTAAAAAAGCTAAAGAAGCACAACAAGTTGTATCCTCTCAAAATCGTAAACCTTCCTTTATCCCTCGCCCTAAACCCGTAAATCCCACTACTCCCCACACCCCATTAAAGATCCAAAAATTGACCAGGGCTGAAATAGTTGAACGTCAACTCAAAGGCCTTTGTTATAATTGTGATGACAAATATTTCCCAAACAACAAATGTAAGGAACAAAAGCTTTTTATGGCCATCTCTGAGGATATTTCAGAAGAGGATGTTGAAACTCCCCTTATGCCTGAGTCACCTGAAGTCACTGACATAACCCCTCCCTCCGACCCTCCCGCATTGGAACCGATCATTTCCCTCAATGCTCTCACTAGCTTCTCCACCCCCCAAACCCTCAAGTTTATCGGTTACATCAAGCATCGGAAGGTCATCATTCTGGTTGATAGTGGAAGCACCCATAATTTTATTCATCGCTGCATTGCCCAAGAAACCCATTGCTACATCCATGCCGTCAACAATTTCCAAATCATGATTGCCAATGGTGGTTCCATGAAATGTGGAGGGCGTTGTGAAAATGTGTGTCTCCAAATTGGTGACTACCACCTCAAAGACTATATGTTTGCTAGCGACATGGGCGATTGTGACATTGTGTTGGGTGCAGACTGGCTAAGGACTTTGGGTCCCATTCTCATGGATTTTAAGGACTTAACCATGCAATTCGACCAGGAAGGCCACCAATATATATTTCAAAGAATCATTGTTGATTCACCTGAGGTCATTAGTTCCCATCGCATGGAGAAGCTGCTCAAAAAAGGTCATTCTGGTGTCATTGCCCAACTCCATGCCATACAAGCAACAGAGACACCCCCGGTGCCGCAAGACCTCCAAGCCCTCCTTTCTAAACATCAAATGGTATTTTCCACTCCCCTTCCTGCAGTGTTCATGATCATTCCATTCCCCTTGTACCAAGAAGCCTTCCTCCCAATATCCGTCCGTATCTCCACCCCTTTTCACAAAAAAATGAAATTGAGAAAATGGTCCAAGAACTTCTTACTGCAGGCATTATCCATCCTAGTATGAGCCCTTACTCTTCTCTGGTAGTCATGGTCCTGAAGAAAGAAGGTTCTTGGAGAATGTGTCTTGACTTCCATGCCCTCAAAAAACTGACCATTAAAGATAAATTCCCCATTCCTATCATTGATGACCTCCTGGATGAATTGAGTAGAGCCCAATTCTTTACTAAATTTGATCTTCGCTCAGGCTATCACCATATACCTATGAAAGAGGAAGACATCCCCAAGACGGCCTTTCGAACTCATGAAGGCCACTATGAGTTTTTGGTCATGCCCTTTGGCTTGTGTAATGCCCCCTCCACCTTCCAAAGCCTCATGAATCATGTCTTCCATCATTTTCTTCATCATTTTGTCTTAGTTTTCTTTGATGATATCCTCATCTATAGCAAAACCTGGACATACCATCTTACCCATGTGGATAGAGTTCTCCATCTACTCTCTTAGCACCAACTTTTCCTGAAACAGTCTAAATGTGCCTTTGGTGCCTCAGAAGTAGACTACTTGGGTCATCTAGTTGGCAATGATGGCATCAGGGTGGATCCGAAGAAGATTGAAGCTATGCAAGACTGGCCACACCCAAAGACTCTCAAAAGCTTGTGTGGATTTTTGGGCTTAACAGGGTATTATTCCAAGTTTGTTAAGAATTATGGAAATATTGCAACACCTCTCACTGCTCTCCTCAAAAAGAACTCTTTCACTTGGACTCCAGCCACTGCTCAAACTTTCCAAACCTTGAAGATGGCCATGTGCACCACTTTGGTTCTGGCCCTTCCTGATTTCAAAAAGACCTTTGTGTTGGAATGTGATGCCTCAAGGAAAGCAATCGGTGTTGTCCTTATGCAAGAGGGTCGACCTTTGGCCTTCATCAGCAAGCAACTATCTAAAAGGAATCTAGGAAAACCCATCTATCAAAAGGAAATGTTGTCTATTATGCATGTCATTGATGTGTGGCGCCCTTATCTCTTGTGGCAACGTTTCCAAATTAAGATAGACCATCAAAGCCTCAAGTACTTTCTGGAACAATGCATTTCCTCCCTGGAGCAACAAAAATGGGTGACTAAACTCTTTGGATATGATTATGAGATCATTTACAAAAAAGGCAAAGACAATGTGGTGGCAGATGCACTGTCCCGAAAATATGAAGACGAAGGATCCCTTTTTTCTCTTTCCTTCATTGTACCAGATTGGCTCCAAGTTGTTCGCCAGGAATGGCTACAAGATCCCAAAAGTTTGCATCTGATCTAGCAATTGCATACCTAATGCTCTAGCTCCCCCAGGGTACTCCTAGCTCCAGGATGAGCTTCGATATAAAGGCCATTTGTATTTAAGTAAACAATCAAAGCTTAAACCCATAGTACTTTTTGAGATTCATGCTACACCCATAGCGGGGCACTCCGGGTTCACCAAAACCTATGACAGGGTCAAACGTTCTTTTTTCTAGGATGGTATGAAACAAGACATCCGTAATTTTGTCACTGAATGTGATGTGTGTCAACGCAATAAGGGAGAAACAGTCAAATCTTCGGGCACACTACAACCACTTCTGATCCCACATGCGATTTGGAAAGATATATCTATGGACTTTATTACCGGCGTACCCAAATCGGGAAATAAATCAGTCATAATGGTGGTTGTGTATCGCCTTTCCAAATATTCTCATTTTTGTGCTCTTCAACACCCATTTACTGCATCCACGGTGTCTCAAATTTTCATGGATCAGGTCTTCAAGCTTCATGGCATGCCACACTCTATTGTTTCTGATCGTGACTCAACTTTCACAAGCAATTTTTGGCAAGAATTGTTCAAGCTTAAGGGCACCCAATTGCATCTCAGCACAACTTATCATCCCTAGACTAATGGTCAAACGAAAGTTGTCAACAAGTGTTTGGAAACATATCTGAGGTGTTTTGCCTATGAAAAGCAAAATCAGTGGGTTCAATGGTTACCCCCTAGCTGAATGGTGGTACAACACTTCCTACCATACAGCTACACGCATGACTCCTTTTGAAGAGGTATATGGATAGAAGCCATCTTTAGTTCTCTCATACTTATCGGGCACCTCAAAGGTCCAAGCGGTTGACCAAACACTTACAGTTTGAGAGAATACTCTTCGTACCCTTAAAGATAACTTGGTCATGGCATAGAATCACATGAAGCAACAAGTAGATCAAGGTCACTCTGAACGTCAATTTGCAGAAGGGGATCAGGTGTTTCTGCGACTACAACCATACAAGCAAACTTCCCTTAAGGCCGAGCATTGTCAGAAGCTAGCACCCAAATTTTATGGTCCTTATACAGTTCTCAAGCGCGTGGGACAAGTCGCCTATCAATTAGCTCTGCCCAGTCATTCAAAGCTACATCCTGTTTTTCATGTTTCATGCTTAAAGAAGGTGATTGGAACTCGGTGCCAAATTCAAACCAACCTTCCCAAGTTAGCTAAAGAAGGATCCATTTGGCTACAGCCAGAAACAGTTTTGGACCAGCGTGAATGTCGCCTGCGTCAGAGAACCATCAAGGAAGTGCTCATCCAGTGGAATGATACAACTCCAGCAGATGCCACTTGGGAAACAACTACGATTCTGCAGCAGTTTCCACATCTCAAGCCTTGAGGACAAGGTTGTTTTTAAGGGGGCGGACATGTTAGAGTCCTAACCTGCACATAGGTAGAGCAATATATTTGGATGTAATAAAGGTCAATATTAATAAGGCCTTTCAATAAAATAGAATAAGGCGTATGTAAGAATACCTAATAGAAGCTTTCGCTTCTAGAAGGATCTTCCTCTATATGCTTCTCTTGATAGACATATTTAATATAAATAAGGGCTGAGGGTATGAAAACCCTAGCTTGGAGATTATTGTAACAGATCACTGCTTGATTGGAGGTTGCCCCCTCGAAGAGGCCTGTGAACATTGCTTTCTAAATCAAATTGCTATTCCTATTGTTGTTCTTATATCATTTATGTGTTATTGTGGAGATTATGCTGGTTATATTACTGTTATTCTGCCATTTCTAGCATTTTATTTCTGTTCTGCATACTTTTTATATCTGGTATATTACACAAGAGTGGTTGCAGGACTCCAGTTTCTGCAACCTTAGCTGGGACACAGATCTGTGATTGTAACACCTTAACAGGGCACTTAGCAATTATAGTTCATCAATATCCAGTCTTAGCTTACAGCACAGTTAAACTCTAATTACAGCACAACACAGTATTCAACCGATTCAACAGATCCAAGCACTAAGAATACAAATAAAGATCAGTTCTAGTATTCATCCATACTATTAAGCACATAACATTAACATATCTATCTATCATTCATCAATATCAAAGCACTAAGAAAGTTAACATATAAACACATCAATACATCGCACAGAGAAAAGCAACATGGCATGTACGTGGTTCACTCCCACCCTAGGGCTACGTCCACCAACTCTTCATCTTCTTTATTAGCTTCTTCAATCAGTTACATGCACAGAGCCACAAAAACCCTACACCACAGAGGACAGGAGATCTGCACACCTCGCTAGATCCTCCTTCCTTGGGCTAGGTTATAGCACTAAGCCTCTTCTCAATCTCTTACACTCACTTGCACTGAGATCTGCAAGCCTCATATAGTATGCACAAAAACAATCTCTACTCAGCACTTAGCACTTTTGATCACACAGATCGAACTTGTATCTCTAAACTTACTTCGCCTAGCTACTTATTTATACATTACAAAATAGGCCTAAGCATGGGTAAACCTACGGGCCGAAATCTCCATACCCATTACATAATCCCAAATCCCAAAAAGGGCCCTAAAAGGGGCCGAGATCCTGCAATCTCCACTTCATATTGCGCTTCGCCTTGGACAACCTGTCGAAGTCCGAAAAATAGGTCAAACCTGACCAAAGATCCTCAAAAACTTGGTCAAGGGCCAATAGGCCCCCAACACTCACTTGTGACTCATCTTGAGTCACTCTGATCTCGGTAGCTCAGTTTCAAAAGCCTCGATTTTGGCTCGAGCTGCTTCGACTTGTTGTTGTGCCAGAACCTCCTATTCAACGAACTCTTGTATGATTGATTTGTTGACAGGTCCCTCTAGGCGTTGTTCAGCTGGAGTGATGACTTGCTCCAACTCTTCTCCTCGGCCTTCAATCTCTATGAACAGTTTGTAAGCATCATCATGTACAGGTTGGAGCCTCTGAGTCACTTCCATGACTTTGCTCTGAATGGTGTGGACCTGTTGTTGGGCAGTGCGCTGCTCTTGGGATCGCTTCACCCTTTCAAGAGCTGATAGGGGCTTCAACTGCGCCTGTATTGTTTATGCTTGATACTTCGCCTCTTGGAGTTGTGACTCTAGTGTCTTCAGTTCTAGATTCTTAGTGAGTCCCTCATACGTCTAGGCACTGTGATCACTCAATTGTTTACATTCTGTGGCGAGGCCCTTGATTCTTTCAACTGTGCTTTGGGCAGTTGTTTCTCTTTGGTCCCTTACATCCTGCGAAGTGTTAGGCATTTTGCGGAGCTCCAAGTCTGTTATTCATTGTTTTAGTTGTTGGATAGTTTTTGTGAGCTGCTCTACTTGATGTGTGACTCAGTCTTCTGCCTGTGGTTCTAATCCTGTCACAGAACGAAGTGCTTTGTTTACTACTTCTTCCACTTTGAGTTGCTCTACGAGCAATTGTTCTTTTTCTTACTGAATCTGTGCTTTCTCTTTTTCAAACTTCATATGGAGAGAAACCTTCTCCTGCTCTGCAAGCCGGCGTTGTTCTACGAGTACTTTTTGCACTTGCTTCAAGGCTTGGGTCGCTTGTTCTATTTCTTCTTGTGCACAACGAAGGCAAGCTTCGGTCACATCAGCTAGTCGGCGGAGTTCGGATGACTCATCTCCCAACTCTGGCTCTCCCGATTACAGGGGTGCAGTGGACAGTGAGTGACTGGACTAAAGGGCCTATTGTACCCCTCAGAGTTCGACCTCAATTCTGTCGTACATTTCCTCCTTCTTGGCTTCTTGTTTCTCCACGATTTCCTGTGAGGCATTGTTCAGGGTTGCTATGATGAAGTCAAAATCATTAGTAGTGAGTACAGTTTGCATCTTGGTCATGGTGGCTCTGGATTTCTTCCAGGAAGAAGGTTTCAGGGGAGAAACCTTCCTCTTCTTCAAAGGATCAGACTCATCTCTAGGCGATGTTACTTAGCCTTGTTTCTGTTTAGCGTCTTTGCCATTTATCTCTTCTACTTCGTGATAGCGCGATGATCATTGTGCGGAATCAAATAATCTGCGAGCTCAGATTCACGGTTAGAAAAAGTGTTCTTGATGCAAGGTTCGACGGAATAAATAGATAATGAAGCAAAGGAACTCTCTAACGGGCGAGAAGCCTCCATTAACTCAGTTATGTCTATTATGACGCGGTCCCAACAATCTGATGGCAAGTTGTCTTACCATAAATGTCTTTCTACCCGTTCAGGGTGTCAGTCTAACAGTTATATTGTTCCCAATGGTTATATTGCTTCGCCATGGTGAAGTGTCATGTGACGTTTTGATATCTCGACGAAGTTCCTGTTTTGCAAATTTTCCTTCTGCGAAGTTCCCTCTGGAACTGTCTGTAACTTTTCGATCTTTGTTCTCTTCTTGCTGAGCTTTCGAGCCTTCTTTCCGATGAGCTTCATCTCGTTATTCCTCTTTCCATTCTGATTCTTATCTTCTTTAGTAACTTTGAGTTGTTGAGATTCTTTCTTAAGATTCAAGGGTAATACTTCTTCTCTAGCTGGGATAGGTACTTCAATGTTCTGCAATTCTTCTTGTGTTCTTGCAACTTTGATATCCAAGTCTCTGGTCCTAAGTAGCTTCGATCTGCTCTCTTGTTCTTCAATCAACTGCACGATCCTCCTAGTCATGAAATCTTTTAATTCTTGTTTTTTCTTCTCTAAGACTTCTTCTTC
Source organism: Picea engelmannii (assembly GCA_009831015.1). Classification (NCBI taxonomy): domain Eukaryota; kingdom Viridiplantae; phylum Streptophyta; class Pinopsida; order Pinales; family Pinaceae; genus Picea; species Picea engelmannii. The sequence goes on from ML803713.1 coordinate 270,776, forward strand.
TTTCCTTCTAGTTTGGTCCTTCTCGATCCAAGGTTTTCCTAGTAACATAGTAAATGGAGCATTGTTCTCAATAAATTTAAGAACCTTAATATATTCCTCTGTCTAAGTTCCATTGGCATTCATATATATCTGGGTAAGTCTTCCACATAGGGTTATCAATTTTCCTCTGAATAATCATATTCCTCCCAATGAAGGAATCATAGCAGGATCCCCTAAAAGTTCCCAAGTTCTTTCTATCATGATATTCACATGTATTTCCTCATCTAGAACACAATAAATGTCAAAGTTTCATATTCTTGCTTCAATGCACTCTTTTTTTTTTAAGATCACTGATAAGTTGATATGTCGGTGGTCATTCAGGGTTTCTTTCATTTGTAGCAACACTTTATCTGATTCTTTCTGGGGTTCTTCCATAATCTCAGTTTCTGGATCTGCCGTAGGGTTTTCTTGGTTCATATTCATTCTTTCAACCTTTGCAATCATTTAGGGCAATCCAATACTTCATGATCCTTAGCTCTACAACAAAGACAACTAGATCTTCTACCAGGGCACTCCTTAGCTAGATGTCCCAATCTTCTGCAACTGTAACAAAGGGTTAATCCTCGTTTTTTTTAAATGATCCCTAACATTTCCTGTACTGAGCACTAGGATCATAGTAGTTAACCTGCAAAAATTTCTTTCTAGGATCCTACATCCATTTGTTAGTCCAAACATTCTTTCTATGCATAGGTATAATATATCTTTCACTATTCTTATCAGATCTACTCATATCAAATCTTCTTTCATCTATCAGTGCCCTAGTTTTCAAGCTAGGACAAATCTTATCAAACATACCTAGATCCATATTTTAGAAAAAAAAAAATCCACTAATCTTATCTTTAGCAGAGCACAAAGCTTCCAGATCTAAAACTTTTCACTATTCTTACCTTTATCAGATCACAAAGCTTCCAGATCTTACCTTTTTAAGAAAAAATTCTCACTTTTACCTTTCTCATAGCACAAAGGTTTCAGATCTTACCTCTTTTCTTCAGATTGGACTTCTTTTCTTAGCACAAAGCTTCACAGATCGAGTAGAATACTGCGCACTAGAGTGACAGATCTACGCATAGAGCTTTCACAATTTCAGGTCGGATCTTCGCACAGAGCTTCTTTTTCCTCAGTTCCCAGCAATCACAGTTTCTAGTCCCAGCAATAGAACCATTTGTTGGCACAGGAGCAGACCCAGGGTTCAATGCTACAACAACGCACCAAAAAATCCCTAACTACCAACCCTTTCAGCAACACCTACGAAGCAGATGAAGTCTCACCTGAGGTAGAGGCAGGGGTGGTTGCAGGACTCTAGTGTCTGCAACCTTAGTTGGGACACATATTTGTGACTGTAACACCTTAACATGGCACTTAGCAGTTATAGTTCATCAATATCCAGTCTTATCTTACAGTGCAGTTAAACCCTAATTACAACACAACGCAGTATTCAACCGATTCAATAGATCCAAGCACTAAGCATACAAATAAAGATCAGATCTAGTATTCATCCATACTATTAAGCACGTAGCATTAACATATCTATCTATCATTCATCTATATCGAAGCACTAAGCAAGTTAACATATAAACACATCAATAAATCGCACAGAGCAGAGCAACACATCATGTATGTGGTTCACCCCCACCATGGGGCTACGTCCACCAACTCTTCGTCTTCTTTATTAGCTTCTTCAATCAGTTACATGCACAGAGCCACAAAAACCCTACTCCGTAGAGGATAGGAGATCTTCTCACCTCGCTAGATCCTCCTTCCCTAGGCTAGGTTACAATACTAAGACTCTTCTCAATCTCTTACACTCGCTTTCACTGAGCTCTGCAAGCCTCATACAGTATGCACAAAAGCAATCTCTACTCAGCACTTAGCACTTTCGATCACACAGATCGAACTTGTATCTTTCAACTTACTTCGTCTAGCTACTTATTTATACATTAAAAAATAGGCCTAAGCATGGGTAAACCCATGGGCTGACATCCCCATACCCATTACATAATCCCGATTCTCAAAAAGGGCCCTAAAAGAGGCTGAGATCCAGCGCTCTCCACTTCGAAGTCCCAAAAATAGGTCAAACCTGGCTAAGGATCCTCAAAAAATTGGTCAAGGGCCAACACCAGCTGTTAATAATACATAAGAAATGGAGTTCCTATAGAAATATCTAACTAATGACAAGCCTGAGACAATAAGGCTAAAATAACCATATAAAACTATCAAGGCTATCAAGCCAAAATGGTGAGGATCTTTAAAAACAACACGACTGTCATCCATCCAATTCATGAACTTGGGGTGCGCCCTTGGGTTGAGAGGCATCGAGTCGAGCCACCAGAGGGGGAGGCTGAGAGCTTGAGGGTTGTCCTTTGTCATTTTCCAGCTGAAAGATACTGCCATGTTTCTTGACTAGCCAAGAGACCATTGTTATCAACAAGTTGGTATGTTGCTCTAGAGCTTCCAGGAATTGAATAAATTTCCTAAACTCCTTCTCTTGGTGCCTCATACCTTGAGAAACTATCGTCTTAACATGCCAATACAAATCCATTGTGCTATGGCATTTGGTGTCTTTGTTCTTGGTGCAACTGAGGTCAAGAATAATGTCCCCCACTTGTTTTTCAATGTCTTCATCCTTTGTGTATGCGTCCACAATCCTAACCTCCTCCTCCAAATTCGACATAGTTTCTTTGTTAGTTGGAGCTACAACAAATTGATAATGAGTAACTAAATCTTTAGCTATGAGAGATACTCTTGTTTTGCGCTCAACATAAGCCTTTGTTTTTCGTTTTCTAGGAGCCATGAATAACCAGCCCTGGGAATGCAAACCCCTCCGAGCTTGAATAGAATGAGTAACAATGATAACAAGAACCAACCAAGTCATAATCTTACTCGAATTTAGTAGCATCCTCCCATGCTTAGACATAATGTTGGCCAAGATGTAGCCAGTCTGATCACTGGTGGGAATTAAAGGATGCATTTCCATCTTCGACCGAAGAAACTCGAGTCTCGTACACATCCACTTCCTGCAACGTCGTTTGATCATCATGCCTAGTCGAGCTATGGTCCAAGCTTGGAGCACAGGGTTCGATTGTGAGAGCGTGAATAGGGAAGTTACGGGGGTTGAGATCACTGAAGGGACCTCCCGCACATAACCATTATTATCCACCCTTTTCGACAATTGCCAAATTCTCCTAACTAAGGAAGCCATGTGTCACCCGTTCCGAGTGAGTATGATCTTATATGTTGAAAGAGAGGAAAAGGCTAATTAAATTGGAGAAATGTTAATTAGTTTGAATATTTAATCTTTAAACTAGGAAAATGAGAAATACCACTAGAAGTAGTAGTGTAGATAAGTGAGAATAAATAATAAAGAGGACTTAATTATCAATCATGATCAAATCATTGAATTGATTTCTAACTATTACAAAGATTTAGGAGTGAAAAAATGTTCCTTGGTGTAGAAAAAACTCATTTGTTAATTAGTTCGAATATTTAATCTTTGAACTAGGAAAATGAGAAATACCACTCAAAGTAGCGTAGATAAATGAGAATAAAAAATAAAGAACAACTATTATTTATAGTTATAATCAAATCATTGAAAATATTTCTAACTATTACAAAAATTTATAGATAACTCAAGTTCGAGTTGTAAAAAAGAATTTACCTCTATTGAAAAAAAAAAAATTATCCAAAAAACATTTTAATATTTATCCAAAAATATTTTAATATAGAAAAAAGTATTGATTTGTAAAAAAGTATTAGAGAAATACCTATTTAAATATGAAATGAGAGATGACTAAAATTAATCCAAATAATAATTAGTCTATAAAACTAATGACCTTATGGTTTTAGAACTAAAAACTTAAAAACTTCAAATTTATAGCAGATATGGCAGTCCCTCTATTGAAAGAAATAATACAAAACGTTCAAAATGGGTTATTCCGTTCTATTAATGCAGCATTCATTGCTTTGGTCTTTAAAGGCTAATGTATGATATAAGTAACCAAGACTCATCTGGCTTTATAGTGTAAATTAGAGAATAGTGGTAAGGATCTTGGCCAAGAGAATAAGCATATTTATTGGTAATCTGCGATAATATCTGAGATTCAAACCTGGATGAGCATATATGAGTTTGACAGTGTTTTATATGAAAAACACAAATCGCGTTCATTCAAATATACCTGAGAATGCATCATTAGAAATATACATGGAGAATGGCGAAGGCGCGTGGCAGGTTCGATCAAAAATGGAGATTTTTGTAATTATATTTAAAGTCAAAAGCCATTATTTGATTGAATTCTCATGTAGTATTACAAATAAACAACGTGGCAGTACTTGTCAATGAAGTATCCACCAGATACTTGTCAACCTCCCCGAGCACCAAACATGAATGCCTACTGTCACTGTCTTGTATTCTGGACACACACTTAGAAGAAGCATGGATTTAAAGAAGGGTTAAAATAACTACTAATTTTAGAATTACCCATCATACGCATCAGCTGCTTGTCCACCAAACTGAACTCTCAATGCTCAACCATCAAAACTCTTCACATGAAAAACGGACCAAAAAAATCTTCTCTTGTAACGATTAGTCTTTCAAGGTACATCCATTAGACACAGTTTGTTCCTTCTCAGGATCCCCATTGGGCACATCTATCAAAGCTTGGGAACATATAATACACAAGGTAAAAAAGTTTTCAATAGATCCCCCAACTTCTGAAACTTAGGCAAAATACATTTCTCCCTTAACTATCATCACATTACAGCCATCATATTAAGATGTAAGTAAATTATATCAAAAACAAAACAGCAACCTAATTGGAAGAAGGTCCTCTTCTTCAAAGAAGAAGCACCCGAATCGGAAGAAGATCCTCTTCCTCAAAATTAGAAACAGGAATTACATCTCAAAAACAAAACAAGCAACCTAATTAGAAGTAGTTCCTCTTCCTCACATTTCAAAAACAAAACAAGAAGCAACCTAATTAAAAGTAGGTCATCTTCCTCACATTTCAAAAACAAAACAAACAACAAAATTGGAAGAAGGTCCTTTTCTAGAAACAGCTTTTACATTCAGATAACTTGCAAATTCATCCCTTCCAACTTTCACTTTCCATTATCTTATACAAAGGAGAGTTCCACTCAAGGCATTGGTTTTTCTTGTATTCTTTCCATTCTGCCCACCACATCATGAAGCTGCTTTCTTCCAAAAAAACCTCAGCAGAGATGCTGCGATCATTGATCATTCTTGTCACATTATTTTCAAACTCTTCGAGACTTTCTAGCTCTTGGTGTCGGCCTTGTTTGAGATTTTCCAATCCTTTCAAAGCCTCTTCTACATGTGCCCAAAAGCAAGAGTCCTGAGTGAGCGATGCAAGCTTTGTGCGAGCTTTTTCACCTCTTGAACTGTGAGTTTTTTCTTTATCTTCCATCCATTTTTGAAAAACTTTATGACGAGTGGGTCTTCCATCTTGAACATAGTTTCTGTTGCCCTTAGATGTGGAATAATAATATGCAATATCCAGAGGCTCTACAAGTCTACTATAAGTAATCCCAGCATATATCCACTTATTTTTGGATTGGAAATCACTTGGCAACTCATGCTTTTTGTACTTCTCAATAATATCATCCCAAAATAAGGAGAGCTTTACCCTACGCAAATTAGCATTGATATCCTTCTTGTCTTGTTTCTTGAAAGAATCATAATATGTCATGCCACATTCCTTCTCACAACGCTCTTTATACCACTCAAGCTCTGCCATATTACATTGTGCCTCACTTAATTCAATAGCTAGCTTAGCAACGGTTGTGCTATGCTTGTTTTCAATATTTCCTGCTTTTTGTAGCGAAATCCATGCATGATCATTCTGCACAAAGTTGATCTTTCAGCTATCAGCTTTCCTAAATGAAGAAAATAAAACTCAAAAGTAAAGATAAAAACAATGCTAATTAGAGTCTAATATCAAATCTTACACAATAAGAAACCGGCAGAACTTTTAAACTAGCTGATAGTATGGCCTCAAATTATTATTAATAACACAATGGACATAAATAATAAGCTCTTCATTTTTTTTATATACTCTGTTCATTGCAGAAAGCTCAAGAGATCGGACTAGCCAAAAACAAAGTTCACAGTAAAGATTGGCAGTTCATAAGATTGCAATATTGTTGCATTGAAAGAAGTTAGGAACTTTACATCCTAGGTTGGGGGAGAAGATTGTCTGAATGTCTATATGTGTAACTTTCCTATAAACATTAAAAATGATACACATACACAATAGCATAGATCTATATTAACCCTGAATTTATTAAGCATAGAAAGGTTTGCCCCTCAAGTTTTTGATCACTTAGTCCATAACACTTTTAAGGCATCTCACTAATATAAACACTACTTCTGAAAAAAAAAAACATTAAATATATATTTTTTAACTTTTGTTGTTTTAAAATTTATTTTAAAAAGAATTGAGTATCACCTGAAGCTCCAACACCAAACACTACTTCTGAAAAAAAAAACATTAGATATATATTTTTTAATTTTTGTTGTTTCAAAATTTATTTTAAAAAGAATTGAGTATCACCTGAGCTCCAACACCAATAGCTTCTAGCTGCAATGAGATTCCTATTTCGTAAGAGGATTCTGAATCAGGATTTGCAATTCTTCTCCCACTTATGGACTTTTCTATGACATATTTCAAAACAGAACCATATCCTATATGCTCTGAAAAACAGTCATGTACAATCTTGTCAGACATGTTCTCATGGCTCTGCATTGTCAAATGAAGCATCTTCAAAATGGTCTCAGAATTGTCAGTACAAGCTGCGCCCTCGCTTGAACAAAACATGTAAGTGCCAAAAGGTCTGTATGGGCTTCTCTTGATAACCCCATCTAACTCCCTTAGAGAATCAAAGCCATAGTTTGCTACTGTATAAGTATACTGCAGGACATTATTAAGAAGAGTCTTACATGCATCTTGAATATAAGAATTAGATACATTTTTACTGTCATTATCCATTACGCCCTGCCAATAAGGCAAAACAGCAATCAGGGGCTCAGCAATTGACTCAAATGGTGCCAGGAGCATCCGAGGAACAATATCATGCTTGGAAACCACGTGACAAAAGTTGCTTGCCCAATTTTCACGGCCAACTGTGTCAACGAGTCTAACATCTCCCACTAAAGGAGAACCAAATGTTATACAAAAAGGAGAGCTTTGCCTCAGCCTCTTTTCCAGTGCCCATAGTGTGGCCAAGGTTGCAACTGCCCCTCCTAAGGAATGACCCACAAATATAATGGGTTTGAGTTTCCTTTGCTTGGAGTCCGTATAAGTCTGCAACTGATTGATCATGGAAAACATCAACACAATGTTACTTTTTCTTTTTCCAAAAATTTCTAATTAATAATACGTGAAGAAGTAAACCCTCATTTTATGAAACTAAGATCACTTTACCCTGACAGTTGTACTTAGATAAATTAATTTACCTGTGCCTGGAAATCTGTATTCTCCATAATATGCACGAACAACTTAAGAGCTCCTTGATGGACAAGGGCTGGTTTATCATCATTGCCCTTGAGGCAACCAGAGAAGACCTTGTTGTCAGTATGTATATCGCCCTCTCCATATTTGCTCTCTTTGACAATGAAGCCTTCTATTTGATGAAAGGAAGGGAAGGCAACATATGCAATGTCTTCATACTCATTCAGAATAAAAGTCTTTGCATTGCTTGCAAGAAGTGACTCTTGCCAAGCCTTGGAAAGTATTCCGCATGAAGCAAGGAAATTTGCAATCTCCAGACCAACACCGAACCTGCAACAACATTTCTGTCAATTAGCACCATAAGGATACCCGAGAATGGACACCTCTCAATTTACAATTGTGTGCATTAAATATATCAAATTTACAAAGTTTTGCAAGTCGGGAGATATGGACAATGGACAAGTGAGCTCTGAAACCTTCTCAATTCAGGTTTGTGTGCATTAAATGTCAGTTTTGCATAGTTTTGGAGATCAGAAGATATGGAGAAGATGACCAAATTCAACAAAAATACAACAATACCTGTGATATATATATATATATATGAAAAAAGCACGGTATAAAATTATACATGTACACATAGCTTCTAAATAGGATAGCTGAGGTCTTTATCACCCTGAAACCACTTGGCTTGCCAAAAACTGCAGGTCAAAGATCAGATGATTGGATCTGCCGTTACCGGATTGAATCAAATTTCCATTAATAAATACAGACCAGAACATTACTTACCACGGTTCCATTCAAAATTACAAAGAAATTGTCATCATTTCATCACGTCAGAAACCAACAAAAATATCCAAAAGTCACTCCACTGAAAAATCCAATATATTAGCCTTGGTTATCCTCTAATTCAGAAACATTTTCTGGTTATCCTCTAATACAGAAACATTTTCCTAGACTACTCAATGGGAAGGGGAATTAATCATGCAATCCTTCTAAAGGAAAGAAAAAGAATTTTGAGTAGGTGAAGCACGCCATGCTTAACGGGCACCGATGTTATGACTGTGAATTGCGAGGTCTGCACCAGCAGCTTGAATCAAAACCCATTGAAATTCACACCCAAAAAAGAAGGTTACCCTAAAATCGTCAAATTTTTCAATTTCTTCCGTCCTAGCATAATCTGAACCCTACTTTAACCACTACAGAAATTCAGTTTTTTTCCAAAAACTCACATTAAACTTCCTATCAAAATGCCATCTTCATCTTCTTAAAAAAAACCCTACTATAGGTCAATTCTTCACCTGCCGATCCGTTCAAAATTGACACAAGATAATTTCTAGCTTGACACACAGAAGCACTTATCAAAATGTAAATAAAACAACCATATGTTGCAAACAGAAAATGATTTTCCAAGCCAACCTTTACCGTGGAGTAGGCAAGTCTGATTCCATTGTCTGCTATTTCTGTAGAAATTGCCTCCCGTTGGCGTTAAATTTAAAAGCTGAGAATTCCTCACAATGCATAGTGAATGTCTTTGATGCCTTTGAATTACTTAGAAAGGGAAGAAGCTGAGCAATTACCAGGAAAAAGCAGAGGAACCCGATTGTCTACTCGGAGAATCTGATGGGAATGCAGCAAAGTCAACTTGCATGTTCGACCTAGTGATCTTTATTGGTTTTTTCATAGAACCCGTCAAGCAAACATGGTACAATTTAATGGAACATAGCTTGAGTTGGGGTTTATGGTTATGAACACGTGTTATTTTTTAAGAGGTTGAAAGTTTAAATGGAAAGAGGTAAGATATGTAGTGGTAAAATAGCTAGGGCATCTCATACACCAATTTGATGTGATGTTTTAGAAGGTAACACGAAAGTTACTTGATCAATTATTTAATATACATTTTCAAATTTTTTCCTTGTACAACTGAGAATATGTGATTGAAAGTAGGAAAAGAAGTGGAACTTCCATATGTCACGGTGAGAATATTTTATAGGAAAGAAAATTGTGATTGGAAGTAGGAAAAGAGACGAAATTTCCATTTTATCTGGTGAGAATATTTTATAGGAAAAACATTTGTGATTGGATGTAGGAAAAGAGGTGGAACTTCCATCTTAATAAAACAAGGGTTGCATGGCAACGTAGTCCCTGCCTAGTTAGTTGGGAAATACATGTTGAACAATAAAATTTAATATAACTAAATGCACAAGTAATGAATATTTTTTGTCAAAAGATAATAATTTAGGATTATTTGTTATTCAAAATGTATAATGGACCGTAAGTAAGTTGAATGAAACTATAATATTCATAAATATAATATAATTATAATAAATATATTATAAATATAATAATAAATAATATATTAGATAATAAATATAATATAAATATAATAATGCATAATAATAAATACATAATACAATTTTTTATGTTTAGATGTGGTGATTGGTGAAATTCATTGATTCTGTAATTAATTTTACATATTGAAAGACGTGAACGGAGCAATAACACTTCAATTCTATCAACCAATTAGAAATGAAAAATACAAATATTTTTATTATATCCAAAAATATATATTTGTTTTCCTATGTTAAAACATTACATTGCATACACAAATTTATGGTAAAAGGCAAATTAATGTCACATCAAAAGCAAACTCAATGCTATAGTCCCATAGCAAGGGAGTAATAAAATTTATTAATTATTTTTTAGGTTGTAGTATAGTGATTGATATTTAAGTGTTGTTATGTTAATAGATATTTTATAAAAAAAATATTTGTAATTGGAAGTAGGGAAAGAAGTGGAACTTCCATTAAACTAAGTAGATTGAATTAGTAAAAAAAATATAATTTATTAATTACTTTTTAAATTGTAGTGTAGTGCTTGAGATTGAGATGAGGTGTTGTTATGTTAATGTTTTGAATTCAAATTTTAATGACTATAGATTTTCTTAATTATAATAATTAAGGTTTGAATTTATAAAAGTATAGAATTTTTGAATTGTATGTTCACCAAGTAGCAAATTCATTTAAAACATTAATTAAACAAATGTGTGTTAAAAAATTATCTTTTTGGGGGTTGTATAGTAGTGGTTGAGATGGGGTGTCATCGCTATGTTAATGATCCAAGTTCAAATTTTGATAAGCATAATCTATAAAATATAAGTTCACTTTGTTTAGCAAAACTCATATGAAACATTAACTAAATAAATATGTATCATTCATTTCGTTAATGAAGATCTTTCTTTACTATGGAATTCATATGCAACATTAATTGTAAAAGAAGACCTTTGATGCAGGAGTGTTTCCTCAAAATCAACTTTTGACCTCTAGAAGGTCGAAAAAACTTTTACCAAAAGGAGTGGGTTCCCTTAATTTAGGATTTAAGGATAGATTAGGGGAGTTGTTTCCCAAAACCATAATGTAATCATTGTTTAACTAGGAATATTGGTTGATAGTTATTTTGTAAATAGTTGATTTGGTCCATAGGAGGTTAGTCGACAGAGTCAAGTAGTTAGAATTCTTAAATTAAGTAAATTAGTTGCAGAAACTATGGAGTTGTTGTAATTCGGAAGTTTCATCTTCCACATAAATATGTAAGCCTGTGGGCATAATAAAGAGGGTGGCCAAGGCTAGAGAAGTGCCCAAACTGTGAAATTGGGCTAGCAGAGGTAGAGAGGTAATCCTGAGTTTATAGAATATGTATACTGAGTTGGATTAATGAAATCAACATGTTGCATTCCTCCAAGTATCATGTGTTTGATCTCTGCATTTAATTCTTGTGCATATGAAAGCGTTGAGGGACTGTTGAATTAGTCTAATGGCATAATCATATTTGGTCTTGTAGTTATCGATAGGTCTGATCATTGATCATCGTAAGAGATCAATAACCAAAAAATATTTAACTGGATTGGCCATAAATCCCTTGAAAAGACTAGTTGTAAAGTGTCTCGGTGGTTTTATATTCTTGGTGTCTGGTGGCCACTTAAACCAGACCAGACTCACAATTACGCGAGGATGTTGAAGGAGGATTCCTAGTGGTTGGTGGCCAGTTAAACCAGACCGGAGTAAACATTTAAAGGCGTGTCGTTAAAGTTTATGGGGGGGCAGTGGTCCAGTGGTTGGTTAAGTGAACCCGGTGGTGGTCACAGGTTTTATTTCCTCAGTGAACCGGTGGTCTCGATGGATAGTTAACAACAGTATTAACCGATGAGAATTGAAGCCGATTAAGTGAGGAGGTTTAAGAAATGGATAAGGGGTTTAAAGATGACAAGTTTCCATCATTTTTGGTATCAAAGCGATTGAATCCTACGATCATTAAGGAAAGAATTCTTTAAAGTTTGATGAGCGACCAGAATACATCCATGACAGAGATCCTGAAGAATATGTGTGGGCATATAAGGGTTAGGTGGACAAGATCTTGGAGCAGGTCTTGCAGGTAAATGGGACTTACATTTTGCAATTAACTCTGGTAAAGAAAAATATGTGTGTTTTGTCAGGTCGCAGCAAGAGTTTTGTGCGGATTGCAGAGAAGTTTTAAGATCTAGAAATAAGTAGCATATCTAGAGATAAGAACACACAGGTACATATATGATGAGAACTGTCAAGTAAAATGCATTTTATATTTTAGTTAAATTTTGGATAGAGCATATGTGTTTGTCGGTAGCAGATAAGGAGAAATTTATGGCATAAACCCTTACAACTAATGAAGTTGGAGAAGAGCAGGTGAAGCTCTTAGGAGATTGCGAGTAGAAGTATAGAAGCCTAGAGGAGCAGAGGAAGCTCAGAGAGTTAGTAGAGAGAACCAGAGATACCAAAAGGCTAGGTTCAGGAGAGAAACTCGGTGAGGTATTTTGTATCAGGGTGCAAAAGACTTGTTGCTGCAGAGGTTATTTGTAGTTCAATGTTGAGCATTCTGAAGCTCAAAGAAATGGAGATGACTTTGGATAGTCATGTAAAGGGTTCAACAAGAGGAAAATTCCTTAGAGGGAAGAAAGCAAATTTCAAAGAGTTTGACATAGAGATGACTCAATTAAAGGAATTATTGAGTGTGTTGAAAGAGTTTCTATAGGAAAGAAGTGAAGAAGACCATAGGTATGGATGGACAATGAGGAAGAAGGCTAGATGGATTGCAAAGTAATTGGTTGTTAGGAGGATGATACATAGGCTGGAAGTTTGGTTGAAGAGAGAAGAAGAGATCAGTAAAGTAGAGTATGGACAAAGATCCATGGAAGAGGAGGAAGAATTTCACATTTGTGAACCAGAACAAGGATCATTGGAGAAGAAGATGAGAAATATGAAGAGAATCTCATGATTTACTTGGAATGCACAAACCAGTACAAATAAGAGATGTTCAAAGAATCTACAGAGACCCAAGAGTCTTATAATTTTAAAACTAAGAATGTGTGTGTGTGTGTGGGTGTAGGTTATATAGATTATGAAGAGGAGTTAAATCTTCTTTGAGGAATGTCTAGAAAAGCTTAATTTTGTGAAAATTATGCAAATGTGGCAAAATTTCCCCATGAAGGAATAAAAGAAGACAAGTCCAAGAGAGATTCAGAGATGGAAGGAAGTACAAGGGGAAGCCAACAAGACCTCCTATTCATAGACCCAATCGAAATTGGGATTAGATTGCATGATGCCAAAGAATATCTAGTAAAGAAAATTGCATGGACCATACAAAACTTATATGAGGAAAAGCTTGAAGTGAATTGGAGTGAGAAGACTGAGATTCTATCATTCGCCCAACAAGGAAGTGTAGAGTAAGGGGTTGTCTTGAAAGACAATAATTAGAGTGAGAGTGCAAAGTGTAATCAGGAAGCTAAAGAAGAACAAGAAGTTCAAGGAGAATTCAATGCACATGAAAGGACAACAAACTACACATTTGTAGTAGATAGCAACAATATGCATGAAGAAATGCAGCAACAACATTGATCCGAAAAGATCTTTTAAATGACAATGGTTGAGTTATTAAGCATGTGTTAATTAACCAATTAGGAAGCTGAATGAAAGAGGAAGAAAGATGGTAGCCACATAAACATATATGGATCTGAAATAAAGCATAAACAACAACAAACCATAAACACCAATGTGATAACGGAGTTCGACAATATCGCCTACGTCTCTGGACCTTTGTCTCAGTGGGTGAGGCTTTCTTATTTATGTTTGAAGCTTTAAAATGACAACACAACAGTGCCAAAAGGTTACAAAATTGATATGTTCTTATTCTACCAGATCTCTAGAACCCAGCAAAAGAAATGACACTCAAATCAGATGACCAGAGCTCCCAGAAATGGCCCGCAAAGGTGCGCTCCTCAACAACTTCCCTGCATAAAAATGGCTTTGTCTTGGCAAATCTTCAACATAAACCTGTTCTGAAATATCTTCAACATGGCCTCAAGAAGGCCTGGTTTATATAGATCTAAAGTTGGTAACCATCTCCCAACTTCTCCCCAAGATCTGGCCTAAAAAAGGGCCCAATATCTCCCAAAAGAGGCCAAAAATCTCCAAAAGCAGGCCTATAGTCCATAAAAAATCACTATTATATGGTTAGAAAAAACACTTTTGCAAAAATATTGGGCTAAGCCCCTCTGACGTGGGTGTGCACACCTTATACAGGGTCATATGGTTTAATATGGCAAAGCGTCAACCCCCTAGGCTGTGCACTGGCCCTTACCTCCGAAGCACCTGGATTCTTGGCATGTGCATACGACCTAGGCCCGTTCAGATGGGATAATCCCCCCCACCGATCGACCCTCTCTGTGTCCAAACCTCGAGTCACATGGAGGAAGGTGTTATTAAACCAAGGTTGTTGCCACATTCCCACGCGAAAATATATATATATCAGGGTTAATATATGGTGGATGGTCACATGGGGTGTGGTAAGACCGCGGGTTGGGGCTAGACCCCAGCCCTTTCCGCCACAACTTTACCAAACATCCAACTTTAAATATATATAAAGCCACATATGGTTAAGTCACACTTGGTAGGCGAGCTGGTAGCCCGACCTATGTGAGAGCTTGGCTCCCAAGAAGGTCCATGGTTCGAAATCCATGAGCTCCAAACAAGTTTTTACCAAACACAATAACCAACCAATGGGTACCCATGTTTGGGCCACATGGCACCTTCTCATTCGTCGAATGCCATGACAAGTGTCAAAATCCGATTGGACCCCACATCTGCCCAATCAATACGTCTTCCCAATCATTGTCTGTCATGTGTCGTACGTACACTGTATGGGCGTGCCATGTGTCACCCTTGCAGTGGTGACAAGTTTCACTGTTGAACTAGTCCACCTGTACCTGTCTGAGACGTCATCCGTCTATACGCCCAATCAGCCTGCCACGTCAGCTATACAGACCCTACCACATCATCTCCAATTGTTCCTACCATGTCATTTGTATGGTCATAAGACTTGTACAATCAGTTTCCATGTGGCACTGTACGGATTGTACAATCATCATTTTTTTTGCCTGTTTGGAAAAATAAATAGATTGCCATATTAGGAGCATACGGTGTCTGTTTGAGCCCATTCAAGTTGCTTTGGGTTCATATCGACGAGACCTACGCACACGTCCAATTTGAAGCCATTATGAGAACTTTAATTTTTAGGCCTTTCTGAGCTCCATCAAGCTCCTAGATCTGATTTTGGATCACACCTCCCCACTAAGGACCTTTTGGTCCCACAAAATGTTACTGACCAGTCATAAAGCTCAGGATAGGCCACCCGGCTTGTTCTTTGTCTTTGAACTCTGTCATGTGCACCTGTCTCATCAAGATCAACTATAAAAAAATTATGATAACTGACAATAAATTGTTAGCCATTTGAACCCTGTCACATCTTACTGAAGCCACTATCATCCATGTAGACAACATTACTAATGATAGCATAAAAAATATGAATGCAAATGAGCTGACATGTTTGTAATATTTGCACGACAATATCTTATCTTGAAGCAAAGTATGATTGATTTTCCATTCTACAATCATCTCTTGTTCTTGCTTAAGATCGTTTACTTGATTTGAAACAATTATAGGTGTGTTGCTTGCTTGAGCTACCTTTCTTAATTGTTCAATTGTTTGAAGAGTTTTATTTGCCTTTACATGATGAGCATGAACCACATATTCTTGACCTACTTTGATTAAGTGATATTGATTCTTTTCCCTGTAGAAGATTGCTTTACGATCATATAAGTCTAGACTACCTAAGCCCATTCCACATTCACTTAGTGGCACCACATCACATGTTACCTCGTCCACATACTTAGATGAAATTGAAAATTTTAAGGTGCACTTCTTTGTTATGTGCATTTGATGATTGTTTCTTATCCATTTAAGTGTGTAGGGCTTATGATGCATCTGTGTTTTTAATCCCAATTTCTTAACCAATTCCATTGAAATTAAGTTTGATTGAGATCCACTATCTATCAATGTGTCAAACTTAGTGTGCCTCATGATGACCCTTATGTGAAACAAGTTACTTCTACAATCAAATCCTTCACCAATTTTACCTGTCATACCAACCAATGAGACTTTAGATTTGTCACCTAAATTTGATCCCAAGTCTGTGGGTCGTGTTGTCGCTGCAACTGTTTGCCTCCCTTTCTTTTCCTTGAACCACTTTGGCCTCTTCTCGGGATTCAATTGCCAACACTGGTCCTCATCATGCCCCTCTTTCTTGCAATGCTTAAAAGAGGGCTTCTCTTCCTTTCTTTCCAGTGCATTTTCCTTTTGTCCTCTTTCCTTAAATACAATTCCCTTGATACACCAACACTTGTTTTCCCTGCTTCAATGTATGTCGCTTGAACATAAACCTCATCAAGATTAGTTGGTCCAAACATGAATATAGTGTTTCGAATATGTGCAGGTAAACCTCCTATATACTTCATAAGAGTTTCTTGGGTATGTAAAGGAATATCTAACATCAATGCCATTTTACGAAAGCCATCTATGTATTCTTGCATTGTTTGTCATTTTCTTAGTTTTAAAG
The DNA here is from genome assembly GCA_009831015.1 of Picea engelmannii. Taxonomy (NCBI): domain Eukaryota; kingdom Viridiplantae; phylum Streptophyta; class Pinopsida; order Pinales; family Pinaceae; genus Picea; species Picea engelmannii. The sequence goes on from ML803713.1 coordinate 287,257, forward strand.
CTTGCCATTCAATTAACTCTTTTTCTTTATAACCCAAAGGATAGAATTGCTTCCTAAGTGCAAAAATGAAACTTTGTCATGATGGAAATACATTACCCACTTGTTGTATTCCATTTTGCAACTTGCTTTGCCACCAGATGAGTGTTGTGCCTGCAAGTCTAAGGGATGCCAACTTGATTTGAGTTGCCTCATCCTTGATCTATAGCACACTGCAATAAACCTCCATATTTCTGACCCAATTTTCAAGTATCTCTACATTAACTTCACCATCATATATGGGTAATTCGAATTTAACATCAAGTTTTAAAAAATGCATTTCATTCTTATGTTTATGAACATGTTTCTTTGCATTGGATTTAGAACTTGAACTCGAAGAAGAAGGAGAAGATGGAGGTGAAGATGGAGGTGAAGAAGGAATTTGAGGAGGATCCTCTCCTTCTTCACTTTTTCCCTTTGAAGATTCACCAAGAATTGGTCTCTTTCATTCCAAGTAATCCTCATACAAAACCTTCATCATCTCCGACATGGCAAAGAAAGTTTTTCGAAACTCTTTTTCAGCCTGAGAAAGTCCCTCTTCCGATGCCATCTTCTCACTTTGATAAGTTATATTTCTCAATCCAATCAATGGATTCTCTTAAAAAAGATCACCTTCACCACGATGTATCTTTTCCCTGGTTAACATGCAAAACTCAAATCCAAACGTCAACTAGCTCTGATACCACTTGATCTGAAAAGATCTTTTAAATGACAATGGTTGAGTTATTAAGCATGTGTTAATTAAACAATTAGGAATATGAATGAAAGAGGAAGAAAGATGTCAGCCACATAAACATACACGTATCTAAAATAAAGCATAAACAACAACAAACCACAAACACCAATGTGATAACGAAGTTCGACAATCTCGCCTACGTCTCTAGGCCTTTGTCTCGGTGGGTGAGGCTTTCTTATTTCTATTCAAAGCTTTAAAATGTCAACACTGCAGTGCCAAAAGGTTACAAAATTGATCTGGTCTTGTTCTACCATATATATAGAACCCAACAAAAGAAACGACACTCAAATCAGATGACCGGAGCTCCTAGAAATGGCCCAAAAAGGTGCGCTCCTCAACAACTTCCCTGTATAAAAATGGCTTTGGCTTGGCAAATATTCATCATAAACATGCTCTAAAATCTCCTCAAGATGGCCTGGTTTATATAGATCTGAAGTTGGTAACCATCTCCCAACTCCCCCCCAAGATCTGGCCTCAAAAAGGGCCAAATATGCCCCCAGAAAGGCCAAAACTCTCCAAAAATAAGCCTATAATCCATAAAAAATCACTATTATATGGTTAGGAAAACCACTTTTGCAAAAATATTGGGCTAATCCCCTTTGGCATGGGCGCGCACACCTTATACAAGGTCATATTGTTTAATATGGCCAAGCGCCAGCCCCCTAGGGGCTGCGCACTGGCCCTTACCTCCGAAGCGCCTAGATTCTTGGCATGTGCATATGACCTAGGCCCAATCGGACGGGATAAGCTCTCCTGCCGATCGAACATCTCTGCGTCCAAACCCTGAGTCACATGGCAGGAGGTGCTATTAAACTGGGGCTGTTGCCACATTCCCATGTGAAAATATATATAGCAGGGTTAATATATGGTGGATGGTCGCATGGGGTGTGGTAAGACTGTGGGTTGGGGCTAGACCCCAGCCCTTTCCGCCACCGCTTTACCAAACATCCAACTTGAAATATATATAATGCCACATATGGTTAAGTCACACCTGGTAGGTGGGCTGGTAGCCCGACCTACGATATAGATTGGCGCCCAAGGAGGTCCATGGTTCGAAACCCATGAAATCCAAACAAGTTTTTACCAAACGCAATAACCAACCAATGGGTGCCACATAGCACCTTCTCATTCATTGAATACCATGACAAGTGTCAAAATCCGATTAGAACCTACATCTACCTAGTCAACACGTCTGCCCAGTCATTGTCTGCCACATGTCGTGCGTACACCATATGGGCGTGCCACGTGTCACCCTTGCAGTGGTGACATGTGTCACTATCGGACTGGTCCACTTGTACCTGTCTAACACGTCATCTGTTCGTATGCCCAATCATCCTGCCACGTCAGTTGTACGGACCCTGCCATGTCATCGCCAATTGTGCCTGCCACATCAGTTGTACGACCGTATGGCCTGTACAGTCAGCTGCCACATGGCACTATACGGACTGTACAATCATCAATTTTTTTTGCCTGTTTGGAAAAATGAACAGATCGCCATATCAGGAGCATATGACGTCCGTTTGAGCCCGTTCAAGTTGCGTTGGGTTCATATCGATGAGACCTGCACACATGTATGATTTGAATCCATTTTGAGAACTTTTATTGTTAGGCCTTTCTGAGCCCCATCAAGCTCCTGGATCCAATTTTGGATCAAACATGGAAAAACAAGTGGATGACAAAAAAACAAGATATAGGATCTCGAAAGATTAAAAACAATAGTGAAGCAACAGTACAACGAGGCAAGTAGGCAATAACAACATAAGAGATGGGATCCAGGTGGACTTCAACAAATAATAGGAGTCCACGAATTTTTACCCTGAGAATCTAATTCAGGAGCATTTCCTCAAAGTCGACTTTTGACCTCTAGAAGGTCGAACAAACTTTTACCAAAAGGAGTGGGTTCACTTAATTTAGGATTTAAGGATAGATTAGGGGATTTGTTTCAAAACCATAATGTAATAATTGTTTAACATAAAATATTGGTTGATAGTTATTTTGTAAATAGTCGATTCGGTCCATAGGAGGTTAGTCAACAGAGTCAAGTAGTTAGAATTCTAAAATTAAGTAAATTAGTTGTAGAAACTATGGAGTTGTTGTAATTAAGAAGTTTCATCTTCCACATAAATATGTAAGCCTACGAGCATAGTAGAGAGGGTGGCTAGGGCTAGAGAAGTGCCCAAATTGTGAAATTGGGCCAGCAGAGGTAGAGAGGTAATCTTGAGTTTATAGAATCCTTGTACAGAGTTGGATTAATGTAATCAATGTGTTTCATTCCTCCAAGTATAATGTGTTTGATCTATGCATTTAATTCCTATGTGTATGAAAGCGTTAAAGGACTATTGAATTAGTCTAATGGCATAATCGTCTTTGTTCCTACAGGAATTGATAGATATGATCATTGATATTTGTAAGAGATCAACGACCAAAAATGATTTAACTAGATCGGCCTTAAATCCATTGAAAATACCATTCGTAAAGTGCCCCAGTAGCTTTATATTCCCAGTGTCTGGTGGCCAGTTAAACCGGACTAGACTCACGATTATGCGAGGATGTTGAAGGAGGATTCTTAGTGCGCTATGACTAGTTAAACTGGAAAGGAGTAAACATTTAAAGGAGCATTGTTAAATTTTGCAGGGGCCTGGTGTTCAATTAAGCGAGCCCGATGGTGGTGATAGGTTTTATTTCCCTGATGAACCAGTGGTGTCGGTGGCCAGTTAATAGTAGTATTAACCGATGAGAATTGAAGTCGTTTAAGTGTCGAGGTTTAACAAAGGGATAAGGGGTTTAAAGCTGCCTGATTTCCATCAACCTTCATTTGCTTTGCCACCACATGTGGGCTTCACCTTGTTCACCAATAGATTATCATGTCCATTCATAAAGTGGTTTTTAAATTATGAAAATAAAAGTCAATATGTTGTGGGTATTGGGGGGGGGGGGGGGGGGGGGGGGGNTATGGGGTTTATTGGTATTAGGGGGTATAAAAAGGGGTATCTAGTAAAAATAGGGCTTTCTTTTATTGGAAATATGTATTGGGAGGGGAGTTCAACAAAAGGATTTTGGGAGGTATTTATCAATATCTAGTGAAATTAGGGGTATTCTTTAATATCCAGTGAACAAAGACATTATGTCACAGGTTCACTGAGTGAAGACCCCATGTGCTTTGCATCCTTTATTGAAGTCTTTGGGATTGATTCCCCTTTTAGTTTTGAACTATTTTACTCTACCATCACTTTCCCTTTCCAAAGGTGTTGTCAATCAAGGATACCAAAGGAAAGGTCGATGCATACTAAGTCATATTTTTATTGATGCCTTGAACACGACTTTTCATATATGGGACATCATTATTTGCTAAACCTAAAGGCTCAATTTTCTCTTAAGTTTTCTTGATTCTACCCAATGGTCATCCATCTTCGAGTTGTCTTTCCACTAGAAGGGTTGAATAATTTTCCACTTAGAACATTGTTTAAGGTTTACTATTTAGGGTCATAGATTTGTTCTTGAGGATTGGGAAAATATGCATGATGATTCCATTGAGAGGGAAGTAGAATGAAATAATGAAGTAAAAAATATTAGTTATTCATTAATTTGTGGTATAGTGGTTGAGATTATGTGTCTCTATGTCAATGACCTAGGTTCAAACTCCAACGTGTGTAGATTCTATGAATTATAATGACCCGAGTTCAAAATCTAACAAGCATAAAATATTGAATTATAAGGTCTCTAAGTCTGGTAGAACTCATTAATTTAAAAATTGTATCAGTTAGTTAAGTTTTTAGAAATATTTATTTGCTATGAAATTCATATGAAACATTATTTTTTTTAAATGCATCAACCATTTATGTTACTAGAGACCTTCCTTTACTTTACATCATCTGTTGCATCATCTATTGAGTTACGAGGGATTAATTTCTTTTCCAATTCTAAGTTATCTAACCCATGCCTCTATTATCCCTTTTTCATGGAGTTATCATTCAAGGAGACCAGAGGGAGGGTCACATGATATCATAGTTTCATTGATGTCTTCAATGCAACTCTTAATAATTGGGACATGAACATTTGCCAAAGCTACCTAGCTCATTTTTCTATGAAGTTTTATCATTGTCTACCCAATGGTTGGCCATCTTTGAGTTGAATTTCAAGCTAGGTTTTTCTATTTTTCCACTTAAAACATTGAGAACCAAAAGAAAACAAATAAGAAGTCACCACATGCATGCTCAAAATGTTATTCACAACGAAAAGCTCTATATTCATAGTCTAGTAATTGTGTCCAAACTTTATCCCATGTCTTTAACACAATTTAATGAGGAAGGATTTTAGTTAAATTAGGAAAAATAAATAATGGGGCATAGGTGTTGGAAAAATGTGTTCCTAATTTCAAGAGATGTGGTGGAAAACTTACCCAAAGCATTGTTAATGTCCTAAAGTGTATAATCACATTAGTATTCTAAAGGGAGATTAGTAATATGACCTATATCAATACCTTTTTCTAAGATTCCAAGTGAGGGTTTAAACCCAATTTCCATGACTTCATAAAGAGGTTAGAATTTTCCATAAACTAGGGTGCCTTATCATCAAGCTTCAATGTGTCTAATTCAAAGTTGAATTCAAGAATGAAAAATCCTTTTATATTTTTGGGTTTTTTGTCGATTTTTCGGTTCATTCTTTCACGTGCACTGACCTTCCTAATGTTGGGTTACTTTAGACCCAAGGTTTGTCCAGAGCATATCCAAAAAAACCCTAAATCATTGGCATATCAATCCTTGACCAGGGCCAAGGAAAGTCTCACCCGAGATGCAGAGAGGATCACAAAGACCATAAGGTCTTGTGTCGATGATGAAGGATTAAACGTACTAAACACTACTGCAATTAGTATCCATATAACTCAGATATGATACTTCATTAAGGACTAAGAATGAAAAAAATACGCATCCACATTCAAATCATTCATAACAGACACACAATAGATTGAAATTTCCATATATTCATTACTGAAAGTATTTCATCACAAAAGACCTGTACATTGCGCTGAACAATTTCCTATGAAATCCATGGAATACCATATCATCATTATATCTGTTAGCACTGAATAAATTGTTGGGATGAAGAAACAATCTACAAAGGTAACCTACAAACCAAATTTAAGACTAGAAACTAGCCTTTCCAATGTAGAGAGGGCTCTCTCTAAAACTTGATCTCTGATAGACAAATTGCTTTTGAACTGATGGCTAGATTTAGATGTTTAAGATAGTTTTTTCAAGGTTCATTGGCAAGAGGTATAGTATCTCTAGGGTTATGGAGTCAACCCCTAAAAACAAAAGAAAACAATGCCTGGTAGGTAGAACTCCTTAGAGTAACAAAGGCTAAAAGAGGTGATGACTTCAGTTTTGAGTTTGATTATATAGGGTGAAAGAAGAACATAAACACATAACAGGATCAAAGCATCATAAAGGATGAATTCTAACTTTAGTTAAGAAGATAAAAATAATTTAAATCAGTTAAGTCTAGAGCACCATTAGATGAATTATGGACCTTTAATTTGCCAATTTAAAGAGAAGAAAAGTGCAGATGAAAGTAAGTACACAAGGAATACATATAAAGAAGAGTACAATCTTCAGATCACTGCCATGAGAATCTTTTTCATAAGGAGTTCAAGACTTCTACATTTGTATTTCTATTAGATTCAAAAAATTACATTGAACATCAAAATGCCTATACTTATGCCTGCCCCTTTACATCAAAATAGTCAACCTATATAGAAAACTAAGGCTAAACTTAGCTGCTAGGAGTCGAACTACTACATCCTAGAGTTATGGATCTGGTTGCTTTCAAAGAGAGCAACAACCTCTACAAGATTTACCAAAAATAGAAAACCCGATTTTCCAATCAAAACATAACCAAAATATCATTTACAATTATAGATCCTTGAGAAAAATTCGACCATGAAGTTTTGATGAGTCATCACGTGCATTGTTGAACAACCTTGTCACCCTTGCACAACAAATTCTGGGTATTGTTGCGCAAGTGTTGGCTATAGTATTTGCATAGCGACTTCGCGTAGTGAATCTTCACGCTGAGGTTGCTTGCGTGAATCCAGGTGGCAACAAGGGATGGGAAAATTCAACTCTATCCTTAGCTTCTTTATCCAATTTCACTTGTAGTCGTAAGGTCCTATTTTCCTTTCTCAATGACAAGATCTGTATCTTTAAATTTCTGACCTGTCTCAACAAAGTTGCATTCCTTTTTAACTTTGACTGAGCATTAGAAATTATTGTGCATGCATTGTCTATGGCTAGTTTTCATTTCTTGTAATGTTCATGATCCCTTCCTCTGATATTCTATTTTCTTCTCTGAGCTTTATGATCTAGTCTTGAGCTTCTCTTAGCTTCTTTTTCATCCATTTTATGTTCTTTTCTCCTTCTTTGGGTGAATTAGGAGCTTTTTGACTTGCTTTACTCTATGGTATTTGTGCTTCAGGAGTCTTTTCTATTAGTTTCCTTTTCAATTCTATATTCTCCTGGTAGAGTTGGGCTATGGTATGTTGAGATTTATTGAGTTGTCGTTGCATCTCTTTGACATCTACATCTTTCTTCCCTAGTTTCACCTTCTCTTCATCAATCTCCTGGGCTGCAAATTCAACAAACTCTTTCTGAATTGTGGGTATGGGAAACCTCCTAGCAGATGACCTGGTGTGTGGTTTACTAGGAACCTGTGTCTCCTTGGGTTCATCAGTGAATTGTAGTTTTCTTCTTTCCTTCAATACTGGCTGATGAGTGATGGATTCTCAATCTCTTTTCCTTTTCTCCTTTCAGTAGTGCCCCCTCCTTTTCCTCTTGAACTATGAGATGTTGACTTCTCAGTAGACAAGGGAGTATCTCTTTTAGGATTCAGGGAAATGTTTGTTTAGGTCAATAAGGAATGTAAGTCCTTTTTTAACTTTCCAAGCTCTTCAACCACCAACAACTTCACCAAGGAAAAATGGAATAGGCTACTCTTTGGCTAGTTAGTTGTGGCTTGGACTGTGTCTACGATTTTCCCTGGGCTTCTATATAGGAAGAAGGGTGAGTTTAGGGGGATTCTCCCCGTGAAATGAATTAAGAGCCTATTGTGGTATTGATATACCTGGTCAAACCTACCCTCACAAGTAAAGTGTTTCCAGATTACCCTCAAAAGCTTCTCATAAGGTTCCAAAACATAGTCCTTGGGAATGGAGGCACCAAACTTCTGATTTCTGTATTCAGGTTTGAGAAATCAATATAAAATGAAGTATCTAATGGCGTAACTTTAAACCACTTCTCTCCCTGCATATGAATCTATGTAGAAACCGATATGGTCTCCTATGACATTGGAAAAGTGATCTCTTCAATGGTTGTGCTGACACCATTAAAGTTTAGAGAAAACTGCTTGGTTAGATGAACATTATACCCCTGAATTTTTTCACAGAATCTCATGCATCCAGCTTGTTCAAAGGACACCCTGATTGTTGGGTCTATGTTTACCAAATTTAAACTCTGTGGCTCAAACCTCACGACTTTCTCGCTTCTTACATTCTTTCTTTTTCATTGAGGAGTTTTCATGATGATGATATATGTCAACCCTGTGTGAATTGTAGGTGCACATCAATGAATTATAATAACCTCTGCATAGAAAAAATGGGAACAATAACCTCTACACAACAAACGAGAGCAATAACCTATGCGCAGCAAATGAATCGACAGCAGGAAACTTGGCACAACAACAAAAAACAATAGGAAACTTGGCGCAACAACAGGTAACTCAGCGCAACAACAGGTAACTCAGCACAATAACAAGAAACTCGATGCAACAACATGAAACTCGACGTAGCTACAGAAAACTTGGCATAGCAATGAACAAAAACATAAAACTCTGCACAACAATGAATAACAACATAAAACTCTGCGCAACAAGGAACAACAACTGGAACTCGACGCAACACAAGGACGACTAGAGTTTAGTTCAAATGAGGTAAAGTTGGTTATGTGAAAAGAAAATTTGTTTCAGAGGCTAACATGCAATGGGCTCCAAGAAAGGATCTTGAATAGTGATTGACACAAAGGGAGAATGCGCAACAAAAAATAGAGTGAAAGGTTTGCGTTGCGACTGGTAGTACACAACATCTACATAGCAGAGAGATTTGGATCTTGTTGGAGAGGTTATGGACGATGAGCAGGTCTTGGAGGCGATGGAGAAAAGCAAAAGGTGGCCAATATTTATGCTCCAATGGATAAGGGATGGAATTTTGAAAAGGGAAGTGGTTATCCATAGTGAAAAGACGTTTCAAGGCAAGTTAAGGATTTGCACAATGGGCACACTTTTGAAGTTTGCAATGAATGACATGAAGTGTCATGATTGTTCCTTCTATAACCTCATGAATGATGATGATGAACCATAATACCTTTTGACATGAAATTTACCTTATCCAATGATTCGACCTTAGCACATAATTTCCCACTTTTTAATGTGATTCGAGACTTAGGAAAGTGGACCATTGCAAATTGAACATGATGGACTTTACACTCTTGACCCTTCTCGAAAATCCTTGATTTTCCCAAGATCATGGCATGAATTTGAAAACTTTGGACAAACCTCTAAATATAGCTATGAAAATCATGGTACTAACAACTGGCTCCAATGGGGATGATATCCTCCCAGTGAGGTAGAAAAGAACAGTAGACCAAGTGCCTGACCATTGGGCTTTATTCGACTCAAAAGACTCTAAACTAACAAACAAACTTATTTACAAGATTTTATTGACACAACCTTGACTAAACTCAACATAAACTTAGGGCCTTCATTTCGTGCTTCAATTTTCTGCTAATTATTGAGTTCAAATACTTCATCTTAAAATAAAATGGTTCTTTACAATTAAATGGAAAGACAATTTTTTTTTTAAGCAAGATAGTGTTTGAGAAACTTGTCATTCATAGGTCCACCACCAATGAGATCTCCATTTATCTCCTACAACAAATAAGCATTGTTTCCATGGTATGCAACAATCCTGAATGGTCCCAGCCAAGATGGTCAAACTTCCCATGCTTCCCTCTTTCTTCATTCCTTGCATCCCACTTTAGTACCAAATCATCCACCTTGAAATTGTGAGTTGTTGAAGATCTGTTCTCTCATTTTTTGCACATGGATTAATTGGTTTATCCTCCTTTGAGCATCAGTTGGTTCAACTTCCTGTTCTTGCAACAGTCTCATCACTGGCAATCCTAATGAGGTAGGAAAAACTACCTCTGTACCATATATAATTTGAAAGGGTGATGTAGAAATAGACCTTTTGGTGGTAATCCTATCAGCCCATAGTGCACAGATAATCTTTTTGTGCTAATATTTCTTATTTTCCTGCAGAAGCTTCTTAATAATTATGGTCAAGATTTTGTTGGATGACTCAGCCAACCCATTACCCTGTGGGTAATAAGCTATGGAATGGCCAAGAGTTATATTATAGTCACTGAAAAATTTCTCCATCCTCTTGGAGTTGAATGTTGCTGAAATGTCAGTAATGATATTGACTGGACAACCAAATCTAGTCAAAATATTGTTTTCTAAAAATTGAATGATAACAGTGTCGGTAGCTTGCCTTGTGGGGACTGCTTCAATCCATTTGGTGAAGTAGTTTGTGGCTGTCAGTATCCACTTGTGCTGAGATGAGGATTATGGAAAAATCTCTCCTATAAAATCAAGGCCTTCCTGAATGGTGCTTCAACAGAGATAAGCTTTAAAGGTAAGGGTTGCATGTTTCTTTTTCCATAAAAAATTTGGCATTCATGGCAGCTTGAAACCTCCTTGTACACATCAGAAAAACTACTAGGCCAATAGAACCATGCCCTCAGTATTTTGTGCACATTAGTCTTCCAATAATGGTTCCCCCCACAGTCACCTTTGTGAAACTCTTTGATAGCTTTCTTCACTTATTCTTCCAACAAGAAATTCAACCAGACCCCTCCTGGATCTTTCCAATACATAGAATGGTCAAGAATGTGAAACTTTACTGCTTTCAACTTCAAAAATATGGCTTTGGTTGTGCTTAATTCAGGAGGAGCTTGTAAATTTCTTAATACATAAATAATATCAACATACCAAGGAGAATCAAGTAATTTTTGGGATACCTTTGGGATTGTCTCTTCTTCTGAATTTGATGATAGGTCAGCAATGAAATTGATTCCCAAGACATCACAATTGGACTATGCCATCAGCTTTGCAAGCCCCTAAACTTTAATCAGATTTGTAAGTTTGATCTCAAGTTCATACTCCAACAACAGAACTATCCATTTTCCCCTTCTACCTTCAGGGTTAGGCTGAGTCAAAATGTATTTCACAAAATTTCTAGGCACATAAGCAATGATATGGGAATGAAAGATATAAGTTTTGAATTCTTTGAGAGCCTTCACCAAGGCATATGCCTGCTTTTCCATGATGTCATACCTCAGTGGGGAGTCCCTCAAAGTCCTTCTATAATAGGATATGGGCCTTTCAAAAAAAAATTCATCTTTTTGCAACAAAACACCAACAATGGTGTGTTCCGAAGCAAAATAAAACAAGATAAAATATTTTGAAAAATTTGGACTAGCCAACACTGGAGATTTGGTCAGTGCCACTTTAATATCTTCAAAATAATTCCTATATTCAGGAGTCCATTTTATCTCATTTCCTTTCATGATCATGTTAGTGATATACTTTATGATTTCAGCCAAGTTAGGGATAAACCTTCTCAAAAAATTTACTTTTCCTAGGAAGGACTGTACCTCCTTCTTGCTCCTAGGTGTGCCAATATTCAAAATTGCTTCCACTCTGATAGGGTCTATCTTTATCCCTTCCTTTGAAATGATGTGACCATGTAATTTTCCTTCTTGCATTCCAAAATTTGACTTTTTGGGATTCAATGATATGCCAAACTTCCTACATTTCTGAAAAACCCTTCTTAGATGTTTAAGATGTTCATCATCAGAATCTGAAAATACAGTGATATCATCTAAGTAAATAACAATAAAATTATCTTTCTCATCAACAAAGGTTATGTCCATGGCCCTTTGGAAGGTTTCCCCTGCATTCATAATCCCAAAAGTCATTTTTTCATACATGAAGGTGCCCCAAGGTGTTGTAAAAGTTGTCTTCTCTTGGTCATCAGGATGCGCCATGACTTGGTTGTAAATAGAGAAACCATCAATCATTGATATCTTCTGAGATCCAACCACCTTCTGCAGAATGTAATCCATCTTAGGATTTGGATAATTGTCTTTGAGAGACACACTTTTTAGATTCTGAAAGTCTACACATAGCCCGATCTCACCACTTTTCTTCCTGACAGGCACAAGGTTAGCCACCCACTTGGAAAATCTTAAGGACACTATAATTTTGGCATCAAACAATGTCCTTACCTCCTTTTCAATCTATGGTAGCAGAAAAGGATTTATCCTTCTCAATTTTTTCTTGAAAGGATTATGATCATCCTTAATTGGAATTACATGCTGAATTACCTTAGTATCATAGACCTTTAGATCCTCATAAATCCATGCAAAGACATCAAGGAAATATTTCATTAGGATGATATACCTCTGTCTAATTTCTAGTCTAAGTGTCTTGGACAATTTGATGATATTGGGATCTTTCTGAGTCCCAATGTTGCAATCTTATATGTCCTCATCATTTGCGGTGATTTTAGGATTTCTGGCTACATCGTTGTTGTCAAATTGTTTTTCCAATGAGACTAATCCTTTGGGAATAATGTTATTCTTGAGTTGTACTATATCTCTACCAACAATATGATTTTGAAAATAGTCATCATTTGCAAACACAGTTGCATCTTCATCCTCTTCACAAAAACACTCATCATCAATATTTGAATTAGCAAACTCATCACTCATCTAAAGGAATCTTTCTACTTGTTTGTCATCTTCAAATATTTTCCAATATTTAATGTTGTCAGGTATTGTTGGCCTATGCTTGACTTCAATTTCATACTTTTTGTTAGGAAAAATAGGAATTTTGAAAACAGAGGCTGAAGTAGCTAGAGCATCAACAATTAGATTCCCCCCCCTAGGAATCACTGATAAATTATATTATGAAAACTCTTCAAGAAGGTAAAGTACTATATTCCTATATGCCCTCAATCTAGGATGCTTGGACTGATATATACCCTTTACCTGATTTATGACAAGCTTAGAATTCCCATGTACAACTATCCTCCTAGCACCCAATTCTTTCAAAGTCTTCAATCCCAAAATTAGTGCCTCATATTCCACCATGTTATTGGTGCAATCAAAAGAAAATTTGTAAGAAAAAAGTTTTGTACCTGTCTTGGGAGGGTCAATCCACACACCAGCTCCTGCTCCTTCTCTGATAGCAACTCCATCAAAACTCGTGTTCCACATCTCATTCTCTTGGTCACTGTTTTGTTGATCTATAATTTTCTCTGTTTGATGTTCAGATTTGTCTTTGATGGTCATAACAATCTTTGGCTTCTCCTCTTCAAAACTCAAGTTATTATAGAAAATAGAAGAACCAACCTCAGTATCTACAAAGTAAATAGAATGATTGTTTGGTTGGGATTTTCTACTCACCATGTACTTGAGCAACACTTCTCTGTAAAACCTCCTTTCTTGGCCGAAAACAAGGATAGTAGCATATGACATATCCATTTGCAAAGTTCCTTTCAACTTTGCAGCCCATGATCTAGATAACAACATGCCAAATTTAGGAGGGATGTCAGCAACAACCACATCCATGATCATATTTTTTGATGGAATTTGAGACAATGATACAACTATATCTTTGATTAAACCCAAGCATTTCACCTTACTTGAGTCAAAGGAGAAAAGATCCTTGTAAGGCCTTGTAATATCTAGGCCCAACCCATCCATGACTACCTTGGGCATCAGATTATGTGATGGTCCTGAATCTAACATAGCATTATGTAAGGTCATGTCATGAATTTTCAAACTAACATAGAAATGAGGGACACCATCAAAATCATCCTCTCCTGCACACATGGGCCAAACAAAATAACAGGGTGATCATCTTGCACATTCAAGGTGTGAGGAGCTTCTTCCAATTTAAGCATCTTAATGATATTATTTCTATATTCACCATTTTTAATCAACTCTTTGAATGGAACATAAATTTTGATTTTGGCCATTTCACTTTCAAAATTAAAAGGAGATGGGGTTCTTTCTACCTCTTTGATGACTACTTCCTTTCTTGCCTCGGGTATATTCTTTGGGGGCTCTTCTTTGGATTTTCCTTTCTCCATTTCATCCTTTGCTGAACTGTCTTTCTAAGGTTGACTTGAAGAAGGTGTATTAATCTGGAGTTCCCTTGTAGGATTTTCCTTTGGGGGGTTTGCAGAAAACTTTTTGCTTCTGAGGTTATACTGTTTCTGAAGCTGCATAATATCATTCTGATATCCCTTCCTAAACTCTTTTGTTTCCAATGACAAAATATCATCATTATCCTGCATAAACTTATCATTTGCATCCATAAACTAATCATGTTCCTATTTAGTTAAGAACACATTTGTTTCAGTATCATCACAACAATGGATATTGTCTTCAATTGTTTGATCAAATTCTTCATTTACATAGGTTTTTTGGAAAGGAGGTTTTATTTGTTGATCACCTTGATTTCTCTTATCTCTTTGCCTAATCTGTGGAACTAGAGTTCTTCTAAAATTTTGATTTCTGGACTGAAAATCGGTTTGATCTCTGGTGGAAGGCTTATTATCCAAGGACATACTTTCCATAAACCTTTCCATAGTCTTCATCATCAATTAAAATTTCTCATCTGATGACTGAGAAGTTGAGGGTTGTGCTTCTCCTTGGACCTTTTTCATATCACTGTCAGGATTATGTTTGATCTTCCCTAAGGCCATCAGATTTACCTCCACTTCAATTGCATCACTCATCAGGTCATCTAGTGTATTGGATCTCCTTTCTCTCAACAAAAAGGCAGATTCACTGTCAAAAGAATCAACATATTGAAGTTGGGCAGCTCCAGGAGGGGGTTTTACTTCAATCGGGATTGAATTATAAACCCTCATAAATCTAGTTGAAAACTCTTGTACTATTTCATTAAGTGATCTCTTTATGTTCTTGTACTGAGTTAGAAATTGAAGAGGATTCTTCTTGTCACCCCACCTTGCAAGGAAAAGTGTTTCAAAGGCTGCAAAATTAGGGATGCTTGCTGTTGGAAGAGCTTTGAACCATTTTCTGACCTCTCCTGAAATACATTGTGCAAACAACCTTACTTTTGCATCTTCATGATCTACCTCCTCTAGGTCAACAAAATCATTAAACCAATCTAAGTGTCTTTGGGTTGATACATTATCTTCATCATCAAATGATCTGATTCTCTGATTATAATTTTTAGGTAAATCATGCAACTGGGCAGGAAAGGCAAGAGGAGCAAATCTAGCTTCCATGGCTCTAGGAGGATTTTGAACTATCTAAACAGTTTGAGTGGGGACAATCTAAATAGGAATATTCTGAATAGGGATAGTGGGAATCAAAGACTATAATTTCTTCTCATCAAAGAGGATTTCATTCAATTTAGATTATGATCTAGATCTGAACAATGTTTGTTCAAATTTTATATCAAAGTCAAGGTCATCAATGCTTTTTACCCCATCTTTGGGCAAAGATAGATTTTTGTCTAGGAAAGAAAAAGAGTCGATTGTATTTTCTTTTCTTTTGTGTAAGAGTTTCTCAGGATTAGACACAAATGATATAGGTTCTGGACCAGGGTTCCTTCTAGTGTAAATTCTCTTGGGAGCCCGCATTTCTTATTTTTTCATTTTTTTTTTATGCTACTGAGCTTATTAAATGAATTCTCCAGGGTAAAAAATAGTTTATCCAATAAGGAATTCTGATTCACTGTTACCCTCAGGAATCAACTCTAAAGCTTTAAGTCATTTTTTCCTAGGGAAAATTTTCAATTTTTTTCCCAGCAATGGCACCAAAATGTTGGCATTGAGTAATACATAGAATGCACCATGCACCTTGCTTTAGGACTTAGACATATCAAAATGAAAGAATATATTCAAAGGAATTACAATACTGCAACAGGCTCAGAGCGAGCTCGATGTTGGTAGCTAACTCAAAACTCTTAGACTTGCTGAAAAATTATCATTAACTCAAGACTTTGGCCGACTCTCTATATGAGCTTAAAGCTCCTTTTTATATATTTCGTTGTTGGGGAGCATTGTCCCTTTCTACTATGATCCACTCTCTTGTTTGATCCAACTTCCTCACACACTTTAGGTACCTACCAACACTCCATGTAGAGTTTTTGCATCGGGGCAAATCTTAATTGCATGACCAGCTCCTCTTTTGGCCTCCCCATGCCTTCGTATGTTGTTGGCACTAATCATTCGAGGATATATCCCAATGATTCATTTCTTTCTTACAATGGGAATTTTATTGGTTTTCGACGTGATTGACAAAACACATACCAGTGCACACTTCGTAGTCTTTATATTGTACGCTCCGATGAAAAAACCTGGTTTGATGTGAACTTCATGTCAATACTCGTGCACTCACTCAGTTGCGTGTAGAACTTATAAAATGGGTGTGCACTTCTCCCTTGGTGCATGTGCATGCAAAACTTAACACAAACCTTTTGGTGCCAATAGGCCCCCACCACTATTATCTAACTCATCCTCAAGCCAACGAATTTAGGGAATGATTTCCATGAAGGATAGCATGGTGGCCTTGAGGCCTTGCATGAAGTCCAAAAATTGTTGTCCAGGCTCAGAAAAGAACTCTTGAAACACTTGTGTAAGTTCGAAAACTGATTTCGTGACCTCAACTATGACTATCGAAGCCGTGAAATTTGTGTTGTTGAGCTGGTCGATCAGGGGGTTGGTAGTAGCCATCACGTCTGGAAACTAGGTGAAGACATCCAAGGTGGCATTGTCAGTGACGAAAATTATATCAAATGTGGTTTGGTGGTCTGCTATGGCGACAATAATCTCTTTGGTTCTTGTAGTGATAACCTGCAACACAATGGAATGCTCCTGAGGAGGGAGGGAAGTAAGATATTGATTTTGTTGTGCGACTTCGAGTTCAATTGCACTAATTCATCTGACAATGGTAGAGAATGGAGGTGGAGCCCATAGACAAGTCCAAAGGTTGATTGGTCATTTTCATACATGCACAATTGTAATTTAGTGGGAGGCAGAACACATGTTTCTTGCACCTCTCCGTACGGTCACTAGTACATATTGTAAAAATTCCGACGTTTTATTTGCGGCGTTATGGACAAAATTGTCCATATTGTCGCAAAATAGAGGAAATTTAAAAAAAATAAAATTCATGTTGCCTGATAACGTCGGTCTTGCCACGTTGATGTCTCTCTTTCCACGTTAACGTCGGTATTGCCACGTTATCGTCGCTCTTGCCACGTTTTCCACTAGAACATCTCTCTTGCCACGTTTTCCACTGGAACGTCTCTCTTGCCACGTTTGTGAAGATGTATGTCGCAATTGCGATGTTTTGGAAACTAGGTTTTCCCCTCCAACGATCACCTTAGTATGTTCACCAAGTCAAAATACCAACGGTCACTTAGGACTTTTTTACGTCGGAATTGCGACGTTACAAAATCTATAAATATGT
>ML803713.1:317780-328894 GCA_009831015.1 Picea engelmannii
ATGAATGAGAAGAGGCCCTTGCCTTTCCTTTATACTTTTTGGCTCACCTTGTCCCTCTAAAGTGACTTTCATTTTATTAATATTTAATTAATTAATTAAATCACTTTAATTAATTAATTAACCTTTTTACCTTTGAAAAGCTTATTTTCTCTCCTTGTGGCTTCCCTGGCCACTAAAAGTCACTTCTAGCCATCCCATCCTGTAGTGTTTCTCCTCCCGATTCCAATGAGCTATTACACTGAGAGGTTCCTTTAAGTAAAGTGCCCAAAATGACCTCTTCAGTGAATTCCATTGACTTATAGCTCAAAATAGTCAAAATCATGGAAATCGTCGGAATGCAACGAAACCAAAGCCAACCTGTGCGAAATGGATCATAATGATGGAATATGATCATCAATGCAAGCTGGACCCCACAATGCCTCTCAAATACCCATGTACTCGCTATAGCATCCATCTAGCTACTCTGGTCATCATAAATCTCTGCCCTGTGATGATGTCCCAAAGTGGGGACATTACAGTTTCAGAGTTGCAGCTTCAAGAATTCTAGCTGCAACAAGTCCACTGGACTTTCTTCATTCCATGCTTTCATCATTGAGCTCGATTTATTTTTGGTGTTATTTTTCGTGAGATTCCAACTTCAATAGCCAACATCTCATCTGTGTTATAAAAATACAATCATCATGAGACATTGTTATAATAATTTCAATCATAAATGTCAAATATGTTTTATACAAGAAAACAAATTTTCCAAGAATGAGCTTTTAACTCATATTGTTTGGCTCTGCCACTGTAGATATCAGTCTTCCTTATGGGCTTACATCCCTGCCATATTCAAGACCATCCTACCTGTAATTTTCTTGATTTACATTCAGCCAAAACAATTTGTTAGTAATTATTAAATTATAATTCCCCCAAAAATATTATATAGGAAAAAAAACATTTCTAGACATGAGCTTCTACTCATAATAATTTGGCTCTTGCAGCAATAATAATAGGTCTTATTTATGGGCTTACTACACTGCCATATTCAATACCCTTTCTTCCTTCAATTTCAACATTCCTCAGCCAAACAAATTGTCAATATCTCATGTACAAGCTATATATACATGGTAACGTTCCAAAACAAAATCACAAAGTGATCTCAGAATTGTTTACAACTACAATTCAATCACTTTTATTAATCCAACTATCAATTGGAATGAACTCGTCATTACCTACCAATGTATTATTAGCCAATATTTTCTTTCTTCTATCTATAAATATTTTTTTTACTTTGTCTCCCCCTACACAACTTTTCTGTGATTTGTCATTATGTAGCTACTTTAACCTGCAACTTTCTTATTGCAATATCTAACATTTCTTGAAGTGTTTTCAACTTCATGCGTTAGCAATACTCACATCATTTCAGCTGTTAGCATAATCATTTCTATGTTATATAATATATACATGCATTCACCCCATTGCATTCAATAATTCCTGTAATATCACTTGTAACATTTTTAATAGCTCCAAAAATTGATCTTGGAATTGTAACAAACAACAATCCAATCACCTTCAACTAGTATTCATATTAAATATACTTCTTCTATCCATCATTATTCATTTTCAGCACCACATGCTTTTCATAATGCAACAATTTATTACTAAATAAAATAAAAATCGATGTGCCAATACCCATGGCCACAACTACACAATGCATCCATGCATTGACTACACAATACCACATAACTATGTCATTCATTTGCCAAGGTGAGTTAAAATGTCTGGCCAACGCCTCAACACATCATCCACAAACTTCCTACTGCTTGCCTGACTATTTGGATACATTCCTTTTCAACCTAAACACAACACTAAGAATAAAATTCTTAATTTCTCTTCAGTGTCGGCAAAGAGGTTGCAATCCAAACATCACCTTTATAGTAGATACCATTGAGCACTCACATAGCGCTATAGCCCTTCCATATCCAACCATCTCATGGTCTCACACATGACTAGCTCAATGGATTTTCATTGTTATAGAAGGAGTATGTCTCCTGAATTAACCCGGTTATGATCCCATAACCAATCATAACATAATATGAAACTAACAATCTATCTAAATGCATTCTAGCATTAATAAAAAAATACATAATCTAGGTCTTTGACCATTACATATTGATTTAAATCTTGAAAAATTAACTGAGGGAATTTCTTACCTCAATTCCCTTCAACATAGAAGCAACAAATGCATACATGGATGGTGGTTATCAACCTACTTGATGCTACCTAGTCAACAAGTATTTGTAGAAGCTCATAGACTTCCTCCTTCATCATTTTGATCACCATTCCTACCACCCTCCTGGGTCTTCACATAGATGGGAATCATAAGAAACAACGACATCCACATCTTTAACCATGCTATATCATTTTTCCTGAATACATAATCCATCATTAGTCATACTCAATCATTATCTCGTAATAATAGACTATTATAAGTTCACAAGCATGTTATATGCATATGCAATCATTTACATATGCAAAATTACACATCCATATGCACCAAGAATTCACTGTCAGCATGTCTGCTAATTCATATGCAATTTAACTTCATTGTATGCCTCATGCACTCTAGTGAATTTATGTTTTAATTCACTTATTTATTTATCTATTTTTGTTGTAGTTGGTTTTCCTTGAACTCCTTCACATCATTGCTTCCTTGCATGCTCCCATTATTCTCATCTACACTATGGTTCCATGGTTTGAATACTTTCCAGTCAAGTTCCACTTGGTCCTTCTGCAATCCAACCAGTGTACTCAAATTGCAATAGCTCCCCTTGGGTAGTCATGCCCAACTTACCTTTATGAGACATTCTAGTACCCTGGAATGAAGTAGCTCAAACATTCCATCACTCTACTAAAACATTCTTGAATCAAATATTATTACTCCTAGTTCTCCATTAGATTACTTTATTAACATTTCCCTGTGAAACCATACCTTTCACACTTAATACCAATCCCCAATGGAAGTCCATTTCACTCAATGCCATTTTTCAAGTGAAAGAGCATTCTTAATTATTTGCATTGGCATCCTTCTTCCGCTATGAACTTTGATATCATAAGTGGATTTATTTCACACTTAAGCTTTGCAACTCTCTACACATTTCTACCTTCAAGACTATGGAGCCTTACTTCTTTCCTTCTATGCCCTTCAATGAAATTTTTAACCTGCTAGCTTCATATCTTATGTGAGGATTCTTTCTTTTGTAGTACCTCATCCAACTTTTGTAATCTTTGTCATGCTTCCATTAATCTAATATCTGATCATGTTCTTGAATTGATCTTATTATACCTCTAATCCTGACAAATCTGCAAGCAACCATCTTGTTAGAATTATACATATCATACAAAAATTGTCAATTAAATTTACGGGTACCTTTTCTGTTTAATCTATGAAGAAAATTATATCAATTATAACAATTATTCAAAATAGAATGATTCCAAGTCATTCTACTCTGAATCATCTTTCCAACGAATGAAATCTTACCCCAATTCAATATCTATGCTGAAAGTTATGGATTCCCAAAAAAACCACTTTCAACCCTTTTTCTCTTTTTTTGCAACAAGATTTTGTCGAAAAAATTCCACAGCCCCCTTTAAACCGGTCCAGAATCTTAATTCTACACAGGCGCTTCCTTCAAACCAATTTCCATGTGACCACGGCTCGAAACCATGAGCTTATTAATTCTTTAGCACCTTCCTCTAGCGTTTTTGTCTTTATTCTCTACACCAGACCTTGTTCGGACATAATGTCCAAGGGCTTATTCATTTCTAGGCCCTTCATGCCTCTAAACAACCCCTTTTCATTATCATGAGACTGGTGTGAGGACCAAGTCCTCTGGACTTCGGTCTTTGGCTATTCTTCGTCTTCAATCTCTGATTTCTCTAGGAGTTAAGCTTTGTCGAATCCCTTCCAACGAATCTACTAGCAGATCAGACGGTTGATATTTGATCTCCCATCGACTGGACAGTCCCGTCCCATTTGGAGGCTTCAACAAGATCAATGGTTGCAACTTAATCAAACGTTGAGATGGACGGTCCTTACACACTTTGAAACTTCGGGCTTCAGAGGTTCCGTCTATACCAAACAACATTCCCTCCGAATGCCAAACTAGCGAACTCCCGGAGAGGCTCTTCGGAGTATTCTTGCTCCGGTGCTCCTAAGCTTCGAACTTCAGAGGTTCTCACAACAACATACTCCCTTATCCATGAATTTGGAACCTCCAAAATTCTGGAGTCTCATCAGAAAATACACATCAAAGGGGGGGGGGGTGATATGTGGCGAAAAAATGGAGATGACACGTGGCCCATCCAATGGGTGACACGTGTCTAGTTACGACTAGCAGAAAGGGTATGTGAATTTCATAAAAAAGGATGACACATGGCATTCATGAAGTGGGTCCATGTCACCCTCGATGATGTCAACATGCCACACCACTCCGGTGCTTCATGACTTCGACTACTTCGGGCTTCAAAAGTTTCTTCTACCATACACCTCAAAACTCCTGAATGCCGAACTGGAAGACTCCCGCTCTATCGCTCTCCAGAGCTTCAGGACTTCGGGCTTCAGGGGACTTCACCACATAACATTACAAATCTCCCGAACCGACGAACTTCCGAACTATGCTTCTTCGGAGTTTCAGTACTATGACACTTCGGGTCTTCAGGCTTCAAAGGATTTTTCAACTCCATCCAATATTTCCTTTGAACGTCAAACTTCTAAACAATCGCTAATCTGCGGACACATGTCCCCTAATAACGAATAGTCTGGATTGACTCCAGACTTTGGGACTTCAAAGAAATTTTTTCCAAGTGACATAAGTACTTAAAACCCCCAAATGTCGAATATTTGATAATCTATAGACACGTGTCCCAGACAATGAACAATCATGATTTTCTCCAGATTTTGAAACTTTAGGATATTTCCTTCCTGGCATCTTAAGGATTCTCTTCCCCAAGAGTGTTGAACCTCTAAAATTCTTTGAGATCTACGACTCATGCTTGCTTGCTCACATATCTGATGGCTAGGAACTGATTCTCTCCATTGTGCCTCACCTCCTGGTCTGTGCCTGATCCAATGACCCAGATATGTCCTTGGAGAAATCCAATGGACAAGTACTCCTCCCAGTGATCTATGACGTAGATTCACTCTGGAACTTTAGATATTCAGGGATTTTACCTCCTTTTCATCAAAGACTTAACATTTGTCGAAGCAACGAAGTCTGAAAGACTCTGGTTCTTAACGACCCCACACCTTTTCCATATCTGACTGCTATGAAGGATCTGTCTTCTCTCGAATAGATCCAATGGTCCAAATCTAAACTTGATCCCACAGTGGTGATCATTCCTGAATTTGAAATGGATAGTCATGATCCTTCGATCCCTTACAAAGAATCTTTGATGTTCTAGCCTCTATGTGGACCATGCAACACCATTCCTCCTAAGATTTTCGAATTCAAGGTCATAAATCAATCTCAACCACGAGACTCTGACCAACAAATCTGGCCCATACAGGCCTGGTGTTTCAACCAAAAGCTCTGATACCAATCTGTAATGTACCCGACCAACCACAGGTCGGGCTACACCACTTAACCAAGATGCGACACACCCAACAACCAATAGGCGGGGCATGTTGTAGTCCCAAGACTTAGTTCTCTGAACGTATCTCAAATTCTACCAACATTTAATCTGAAAACAAGCTTGAAAGAACCACATGCATTAATCAAGATCCATGCTACAACATACAAAAGTAAGCAATGTGCCATGCAAAAAAAATAATCAAGAGACATGCACATTGAAAATGCGTATCTCAAAGATAATTAAATACACAGCGGAATAACATTAGACAAAAAACGCAGAGAACACTTATAATCTTTTAAGTAAAAGTTCACCAACTGGCTGCAGACCAAGGACATTCCTCCCAACCATAGAAGATGTTGTTCATTTACTCTCAACAACAGGTCACCCCTGAGCCAGGGTTATGAATCCATAAGGACGGGTCCTAGGACAAATCTAAGCACACACAACAATTGGCTAACTAGCTCTCAGGTTTCCCAACCTCACAACAAATCCTAATTTCCAGCTTTCTTCCCCCCTCAGCCTACACAACCCAAAGAAATGAACACCTTTCTCTGCCATGTAGTCACTGAGGCTATTCGATTTCTCTACAGGGCTCTAGTACTATTGGTCAAGAAATGTTCCTACTGGAAACTCCAAGGATTCTCAACAGTGGATAGTTCTATATGAACTACCATCAAGATCATGCACACGGGCATCCATTCCCTCCTAGAATGATCAGTAAAATATTATGGTCATTCAACGATGGCTCTCCTCTTCCTGCAATTCATTTCCATGCTCAACCTAAGAGCACAGGAACTAGCAATAGTGAGTGAAGAGGAAGAAGAACAAGGGAGAAAGGGGAAGAAGATGAACCAGTGGAAGAGAACCCAACTAGGGGAAGAGAGAACCCAAACTTCACCCGAATCCACCCTCATGCAACCATTCGTATCCATGCTTAGACCAAGAGCACACGAATTTATCAAGAATGAGGCTCCTAAAGATGAAAAAGTGACAAGGGTGTACAATGAATGAATAAGAACAAGTTAACCCCCAAACAAACCAAATATGGGTTTATATAATTACTTGGAAATCAAGAACCACATGGCCTCCCCCAAGAAGCTCATGCAATCCCTTTTCTCCATAAAATCAATTATGGTTAAATAAAATAATAATAAAAAGACTTATCCCCTCAAGCCCCCTCTCTCGTGGAATCATATCCCCCTATCTCTTTTGTCCTTGCCCGTCTTGCAACCAACGGTGTATTTTTATTAATGTATATGAAGTATTACATTTCCTAGGCATGTTAGCACTCAACTTTACTGGCTCACCAACCTAAGTCACAATTACATAATACATTATAGTTCATAAGGGTTAAAACCGGGATGTTACAAACCACTATCAGTCGGGGTAAAGTATTGTTGACTTCACCTTCCTCTTCACTTTCATTTTCAATTCTTTCTTATTCTTCTCTTTGTTCAACTCCAATATCTCCGCTATCTGTGGTGGTTTCTTGTTGATTAAAAATGCACAAGGGGGGAGGTAAAAAGGGGGGGTAGGACCATCTTCTTCTGAAAATTTCCATGAGGTGACCCAAGGAGATATCAATTTGCAGTCGTGTAAGACCATCCAAAAAGACCAACTCAACTCCCCCACCACTAGGGGGGGCTTCATCTTCCATCTCTTCTGGTGCACCAATGATCTGATCCCTTTCTTTCGGACCCGACGACGCACCAAAACTATGTGCGCCTGCCTTTGGGTCGATTCTCACACTACCACTACATGCCTCATCTCTCAGTATGATCTGCGCACTACCACCTTGCAGAATCTCTTTCTTTACTCAACACATTGTCACTCTGTGTGCTAGTATCTCTCTTTCTCAGTGTATTTCTACTATGCTAAGTACCAAATTCTCTTTGGATTGGCACCTCATAGAGCTACGTGAGATCTTATCCTTTTCTCAGTTCATAGCCATGCATTGTTTCCTCCTCAGATTCCCTCGACACACCACAAATTTGCGCTAGCGCACCATACCTGGGAACTCTCGACTCTCTTAAAGTTGTGACATATCGTGACAACCAAAGGGTATGAGATTTGTCACCTAGGCCCTCACTATCACTACTGTCACTACTGGTATCTTCAATTCCAAGCCTCTTTGTAGGCATGTCCTCACTTGTGCTCCACTTTGGCAAAATATCCTCTCTCTCACCATTGTGTGGTGAGATTTTCCTCTTCATTATGGGCCCAACACCTCGTTGCGCACCCTTAGCCAACTCTTCTCTACTCCTCTTCTTAATATTCTCTCTCATCTAAGCTCTTCTTGCGTATCTCTCGGCTCTTTTTCTCCTCTGCTCCTCTGTGTCCATTCCACTCCTCACCTTATCTTATCAACTTCTTGGATCCTCCTCAATGGATCCATCTTTTCCCCAAATTTTCCAAATCCCGCCCCCCCAATGCTAGGGGATTTACTCATCCATGCTATCAGGCTCCAGGCGCATCAATATCTTCTCTACAAAAAACATATTGATCCAAAGTGGAATCTCTTTGAGAATTCACTTTCTTGGACCTTCTTTGAACTTTCTTTCATCCTCATTAAAAGAATCACAATATTGAATGGAAAATTCAACAATGTAGCCTTCCTTCACTCGAGAAAACCAGAAATCAATCGCTCGAGTCCACTTGTTGTCTAGTTCTTTAAAAATGTCAAGCTTGGCTTGATCCAAAACTATTGAATCCACTAGTAACATGACTAAATTGACAATAACTGGTCTTTTTAACCATTCATGCAACATACATGGAAATTCTCCGAAGAAAAGCTCAAGCATGTCCGTGTAAATGTATCTATCCTTCTATTCCTTCACATTCACCCACAATCCTTGCATATCTCACAGGGAAAATGTGTCCTCTTTTGATTCTATCTAGTCTTGAGTCTCCTCCTTAGAAGGATGCCACCACATTTTTCTTTTCCTCCATCAATTTCAACAAGACTTCAGATCCCAACAACGAAACCATTTGTTGGGATATTTGTTGTTGTTTCGGTTCACGCTTGCGCACACATCGACCTTCCTAACACTAGGGTGGTTTAGACCCAGGTTTCATCCAGATCATGTCCATCAAAACCCCAAGGCACAGACATATCAATCCTCGGCCAGGGCTGAGAAAAGTCTCACCCGAGATGTAGAGATGATCACAAAGACCATAAGGTCTTGTGTCAGTGATGAAGGATTAAACATATTAAACACTACCACAATTGGCATCCATATAACTTATATATGATACTTCATTAAGGACTAAGAATGAAAACAATACGCATCCACATTCAAACCATTCATAATAGACACAAAATAGATTGGAACTTCCATATATTCATTACTAGAAGTATTTCATGACAACAAAGCTATACATTGCATTGAACAGTTTCCTCTGACAACCATGGAATCTCATATCATCATTATATCAACAGGTGGAATACATAGAATGTACCCCCCCCTCAAAGTAAAATTACTTTGAGTTACAAAACATTTATTTCAACAACACCATATGGGTCTTCTAGCAGTTCATCAAAATCTCCTAGCAGCGGTAGTTCATTTGACAATGATTATCCACCTCCAGAATCTTCAACTGATCGATGAACATTAGTTTACATTAATCCAATTTACAATAATGGTAATTCAGATCCCCAAACAAGTGAACATCGACTACCAAAATGGGAAGTTCAACTTTTGAAAGATGTAAGGCCTGATGAGCAGAATAAAACAAGAATAAGGGGGTCACACAGAAGTAAAGAAAATTTTCCCTTGATAGCAAATTATTTTACTGAACCTTCCACATACAAAGAAGTAGTAAAACATAGAGAATGGAAATAGGCTATGATTTAAGAGTATCAAGCAATAATTGATAACAACACTTGGAAACTTTTTGATTGTCCTACAAATGTTAAACCCATCGGATTTAAATGGGTTTACAAAATTAAATACAACCAACATGGATAAATTGACAAGTATAAAGCAAGACTTGTGGCTAAAGGTTTTGCGCAACAGGAAGGCATTGATTATGAGGAGACTTTTTCTCCTACAACTAAATGGAATACCATCTGATTAACACTTGCATTGGCCACTCAGAAAGGTTGGAAAGTTCATCAAATGGATGTAAAAAGTACTTTTCTCAATGGATACTTACAGGAATATGTATATATTCAACAATCACTAGGTTTTGAAATTGAAGGGAAGGAACATAAAGTCTGCAAATTAATCAAGGCTTTATATGGGTTAAAACAAGCTCCCCGAACTTGGTATACCAAAATGGATGAATACCTTAGGAAAGCTGGTTTTCAACGAAGTGAATCTGATGATACTTTGTATATACGTCAATAGGGTCCATATCTGGTGATTCTTGTTATGTATGTAGATGATTTTATCATTACTGTAAACAATGATGATCATATTTCACATGTGAAAAAAGAGTTACATGCAGGTTTTAAGATGACCGATTTGGGACTACTTCTCTACTATCTTGGAATCGAAGTATTCCAACAATCACATCATATTTTCATTTCTCAGAGTAAGTATGCAGCATAAATTCTTCAGTGATTTGGAATGTAGGATTGCAAACCATCTCTTACCCCTGTGGAGAAACACTTGAAACTTTCAAAATTTGAAGGGGGGGAAATGGTAGACATCACTACTTATAGACAGTTAATTGGCAGCTTGATTTATTTGACAAACACTCGACCAGATCTATCTTATGCAATTAGTATTCTTTCACTCTTTATGCAACAACCACGAGACAGTCACTGGAATGCAACCAAAAGAGTTCTTCGATACATTCAAGGAATAAAATATTTTGGTCTTCTTTACAAAAAGACTAAAATTTTTGTACTTGGTGGATTTTCAGATGCTGACTTTGCTGGAAGTAT
The DNA here is from genome assembly GCA_009831015.1 of Picea engelmannii. NCBI lineage: Eukaryota > Viridiplantae > Streptophyta > Pinopsida > Pinales > Pinaceae > Picea > Picea engelmannii. The sequence goes on from ML803713.1 coordinate 328,288, forward strand.
TGATGATCGAGCATCAACATCAGGTTATTTAATGAACATGGGTTCAACAACAGTGTTTTGGGGTTGTAAGAAACAAGCTACAGTGGCCACTTCTTCAGTAGAAGTAGAATACATCTCAGCATGGGAAGCAACATGTGAAATTGTTTGGTTACGCATAGATTTGCAGGACTTGGGCATTTCTCAAGCAGAAGCTACATCATTATTCATCGACAGCTAGTCAACCATTAAGCTTGCCAAGAATTCATTTTTTCATTCAAAGACAAAGCATGTGGACAACAAGTTTCATCATATCAGATCACTCATTGCAAAGGATGTCATCAAGCCAATTTATTGTCTTTCAAAAGATCATATCTCCAGCATTTTCACGAAACCTCTTGGCAAAATAAAATTTACTAAGTTCAGGGATGAACTTGGTATCTGTTGTAATGTATATTTGGATCATAGGGGGGAATGTTAGATGATCCAAAATACAAATATCATAGTTTAAAAATTTAGTATAAAATAATTATTAATTTAGAATATTAAATTAATAATCTAGAATATTTGATTAATAAATGGAGACATTTAGAAATAGAATATTGTTGTGAAAGATATGACTCTAGAAAGG